>CAKALG010018645.1:0-15480 GCA_916700815.1 Helicolenus hilgendorfi | reverse complement strand
GGCGCCTCCTCGCTCGGCACCACCTGGAGTTACACTACCGACGGACACATCGCAGGTTCAGTGTTATAATCCGCGGGTCCATTGGCTCCGGTGTGTGTTAGACGGAGTCTCTGAGGAGGTTGAGTTACAGAAAGGACAGATTTTTTTTACCACCAACTGGTTTCCTGAAGCTAGCAGTCTGACTTCCGCTAACAACAACACGGCTTCCGGTAGGACAGTTGTCAGAATAAAAGCCTGAAATTTAATTCAACCCCATGCAATATTTGTTAATTAGTTACTTCCAGAAACTGTAAGAAAACTTAAAAAAACAATCTATAGGTTCA
The DNA here is from genome assembly GCA_916700815.1 of Helicolenus hilgendorfi. NCBI lineage: Eukaryota > Metazoa > Chordata > Actinopteri > Perciformes > Sebastidae > Helicolenus > Helicolenus hilgendorfi. Next base: position 15,157 of record CAKALG010018645.1, on the reverse strand, counting down.
ACCATTTACAAGTCAGATGTTTTGATTGCAATAAAATACCACTGAATGAAAATCAAGCAAGATGAAAAACAGTTGTAGAATTATCCATCTGCATTTGCATATAAAATAAATGTCAGATTTAAAGCTGCAGTGGGTAGAATTGGAGCAATCTATCTATCCATCATCTGCAACCGCTTATCCCATTAAGGGTTGCAGGGGGAAATATGATTTAGAATCTTCTGGCATCTGCAAAATTTCACAGACCGGAGGAAAACAACCAATCAGAGCTGAGCTGGAGCCTTGCTGTCTCTAAGCAGCTGTCAATCCCTCACAAACTCTGATCAAACTAGGCAGTGCTGATCAAATATGAATCAATATTCTGTTACTGTAATGCATATTTCTCCCGTCAAATGTTTTCAGAAACATCTTGTAGTGTACTGTTTAGCTGTAGAATGAGAAAGTTTGTGACCCAACAATGTTGACCATGTTGAGATCAGTTGAGGAAATACCAAGCACCGCCCACCAGCTGGAGCAACTTTCTAATTTTACAGCTAAACAGTACACTACAAGATGTTTCTGAAAACATTTGAGGCGAGAAATAGGTCTTACAGTATTAGAATATTGATTCATATTTGATCAGCGCTGCCTAGTTTGACCGTCTGATCGGAGTTTGCGAGTGATTGACAGCTGCCTCCGTTGAATGAAATAGAAACGCTCTTTTTCTAAAATGACTTGTGATTGGTCAAAGTCTCCCATCACGGGCTAGATTTTTTAAAGCCTGAAAACAGAGCCATGAGGAGGTGCAGAAGTCCAGTTTTCTCTCAGAACACTTGAATTAAAATATACTGAAAGGTTATAATAGATTTTTGCCCAATGATGCCAAAACATTCTGCATACTGCAGGTTTGAGGGGTGTCTTAGTGGGATAGTGGTTAAGACACATACCATGTAACTGCAATGTCCCTGGTTTGATTTTGGCTGGGTAAAGTTTGTTGCATGCCATAAGCTACCAATCCTTCGTCTCACTCTGTATTTCTACCGTCAATACAAATGTATTACAATCTATTAGAATCTATAACATCTATTCCTAAATGATAATTGTTAGGGATTCAACAGTGATTATACCTTGTTTATGAAAGCTTAAATGTTAAAAATTTAGATAAGCAGATGTCTCACAGGAAGTGATTGAATTTACTGAAAATTATGTTTTTTGCTGTCCTCCAGTGGATTACTTTCTCTCACCTTGCTATAGTGATGTACTGTAGAAGTGTACTCCAGGCTGTGTCAGTATGCCGTGACATCGCGGTTAAGCGTGGTTAAAGATGTAACAGACTTGAAATTCTGAACCAGAGAGGCAAGTGGAACACTGCTTTTCAATCTGTTATTAAGATACTCTATAGTGAAATACTGCATAAATCTAAGTATCGGATATTGGATATCTTTTCTATCATCTTTTGGACTCATTGATTCTTCCAGCACCTTAGCAAAGATTAAGACAGGTGGAGCGGTGTTCATCCTGCATTAAGATACTCTCTAAAATATGAATTTTAAGATGATTCATGTTTTTGTCTCTTTTATTTTTACTTTCAGCACATCAATCTTTAAAAAGTACTTCCAGATTTATTTTTTGTCACAAGTTGATTTGGTCTGATGTGTAAACTTGCAAAGGCTAAACTAAACATTGTAGACTGGAAAGTCCTAGAAGGTATTATTACACCTAATATTATTATCATTTTCACAAGTAATCATCAAGAAGCTCGACGTGGAATTGCAGTTTCTTATGCAATATTTGAATATACTGTAAGTAGAAGAAGAAGAAACCTTTATTTGTCATATACATACAGGTACATGGAATTTGACCACTGACCCCTCCTAAGTATTTTTGGAGCAGTGGGCTGCTGGGGAAGCAATTTGGGGCTTAGTGTCTCACTTAAGGACACTTCGATATGCAGTCTTTAGGAGGTGGGGAATTGAACTGCCAACCTTGTGGTTAAATGACAACCCGCTCTACCTGCTGAGTTACACCCTATGTCTATGTTCAAGCTCACAATTCAGGAGATAATGGAAATTGTCTCTTTAAAGGTGACACAAAAAGTTGACAAACAACAAAACACACCACAAGAGGAACACAATTATGTGTTTTATTAAAGGTCAAACAGAAATCGCAGAACTCATCATAGGCACAGTAACTTACTCTTAATAGCTATACACTGCAAAATAAATTGGCATGTAGCACAGCAGCACATACAAGCACCACAAGCAGAAAACAGAGTGAAACGATAGATGACTAAGAAACAGCAGTCACTTTCAAGTCTGTCTAGAGTGTCAGAGAGAGTTTTTCATATGGCTTAGTCCTGAACAGTCTTTGGCCCTCTTCATCTTCCACGGGTTGCCATTCAGTCTGCGATTGTACCCAATTCAATAATGACTTACCAACAAAGGATTTTAAATAAAGGGATATGTTTTTTAAACACTAAATACATGTGCTGTTTTAAGTAAATTTAAATGTAGAACTTAAAAGTAAACTACATCTTGTATGATAAAGGCACAATTACAACTGAATTGTTTTTAAAATAATGACAACAATAAATCAATTTCAAAACAAAATCACAGACACTTGTGACTGGAAACCCACGGTATGTTAAGTCCACTCCACATGTGGAGTCAGAGGGCTGTGGACCGATTCACCAGGATGACTCAGTCAATCCACCACTAGGACGAGTGCCATGGCAACAAAATCGCTGGCTTTAATAGCAATTGAAGGGCATCACGTGTCCAAGTCTGTAGGAACAGAGTTGCGTAAGGATGTTGCTGCTGCTGCTGCAAGAGTTACATTGGAAAACTTTGCAATTTTGACTAAAATCCTGAGGAGAATTCAGATCTATTGTTGTTTTGGATAATGACAACAAGGGAGCAAAGAATAACCCATTTCACAATATGACAAAAGTAAAGTGAATTTAAAACCCTGTGAACACATCTCACATCCATCTATAGGCTCCTCTTTTCTTCCAGCCTGCAGGTGGAGCTACTCTGTGCTTTATTTTGGTGCATTACAGGAGAGAGGAATGCACCTGCATTCATGTATTCACGATAAGGACAAGGTTAGTACTGGTTTATTATATATATTCCAGACCTCTCTTGTTTGATGTCAGGGTCAGATATCACAGTAAATTAACTGAAAAAAAGCTTTTTTTAAAGCAAACCATTCGTGGTTTAGAGCTAGGCAATGTCATGCTTGGCAAAGAACAGGGCTCTAGCTAACAAACAAACAAACAAACAAAAGGACAGATCCTTCAGAGCAATCTTTTTATACTGTAATAAAATGATAGACATACTCGTATCATTAACAATACATTGATTTGATTTTTAATCAACTCTTTTATCTATATTTATTCAAAATAAATTTTGAGTATTTTGACATAGTTATGTACATAAGTGCAAACAAGGTGAACATCACACATTCGTATACACCTCAGCAAGGATCGACATCACCCAGCACAGCTGGGCAGAGAGAGACTTCTGGACCACCTTCTTGACCAAAACTGAAACAGAACTGAAAGCTCAGTCTCCGTACAAAGGAAACTGAGCGACGGCCGTCCAGTCTGCAGGAGGTGAACTGTGACGATCGCTGACTAGTTTACAGAAAAAGATGAAGATCTTTTAATTAGTCCACAAGCCTCTTTACCTTCCTGACAGATAGGTGTTTGCTTTAAAAGCCAAAGTCCATTCTTATTTCTCAAAAACACCATGTACAAGAACAAAAAAAGGTCAAATAAACAAAACAAAATAAACACCTGATCTCCCCTAAGGACCTTTGGATATTACAAGGATTTAAGTTTTCCATACAAAATATTTAATCACGTCGCAATAACAAGACAAACTAATTAGACATTCCCTTTTTGAATAAGTTAGTGATGTATGTTGTTTCAATTAATGTGAAGAAAAAAAAATCACAATTAGGGTAATAGAAAGGTAGCCATGTTGTCATTTTGTTGCCACAGCAACAGCAACTATTACCATTAACAATGACTCCATCATTGTATACAAATGATTTTCATATTATATCTTTTTTTTCTTGTTGGTCTACACAAACTATTAACTATGTATAAATGAGTTTTTTTTATTTCCATGCTGTGTTTTTTTATGTCACTTAAAAAAAAAAGCTTAACTTACCATTAATACATGTCACTTTCATACACAGCTATCACATCTTTATACAGTGATCAAGAAATAAGGCCCTTTGTTTTTAATTAACTGTCCACATGCTAAAGGATCTGGTCACTGGACACAATGATCAGAGCATTTTGCATATTCCAGAGTTATGATTCATGACTGTATGGGAAAAATACAGTGAGGCCTGAAGGAAATCAAGTACAAGAGAATGAGAAAGGGAAAGAGGTAAAAACTAATTTTTCTCGTGCCACATCGCAATTCCCCGAACACGCTCTTGTGCATCAATACATACGTCTAAATTCAAATGCCCTCAAGAGGCACAATTTATTATCAAGTATTCTGTTTTGCTCCAGCTGGACAGGAGTTAGTGAAGGCATAATGATGTGAAGGGGGGAGGAGGCGAAGGCTAGAGGGAGGGGTGTTCTTGGCTGGACAAAGCTAGTCATTAAAAGCTTTAGAAGATTTAGACAACCTAAATTGTCTGGACATTCGAATCATCAATTTCATCAAGTAGGAGAGAAATATTTCTGTTCAAAGACTTCAAATGTAGCTGCTCAACACACTCAAAAACAGGGTTAAAGGAGACGTTTCTGTACCAAAAAGTACACTTCTTCACAGATGTACGATAACAGGCATATAACAGGCTACGTAATGTTTGATCCACCATGTGGATGTAAAGTAAATGATGGTTTGAATAATCAGCATTTTGGTAAATACGCTTATTCACTTTGTTTGAGAGGGTTAGATGAGAAGATTGATATTACCGTGCAGTAAATATGAAGCTTGAACGAGATTTTTTGTTTATGTTATGTTTTTATGTTGAAAAAAAGGATATATATGCCGATATATATTGTTATCAGATTTTTTAAACTCCTAAATATATATTAGTATCGGCTCAAAACTCCAGTATCGGTCAACCTAATCGGTCATTAATTAACACATTACCGTTTCGGTACTGATTAATCACACAAGATACAATGTGAGCATTAGAGGTATTTTAGGTGTATTTTGTCACTTTTAGACGATTTCAGGTTAGCCGTTTCCCCTGTTTCCAGTCTTTATGCTAAGTTAAGAGGCTGCAGGTTCTGGCTTCATATTTAACACACATACATTAGAGAGCAGTATCGATCTTCTCATATAACTTGAGGGGAAAACAAATTAGCGCACTGTTCATTTAAGGGACACATTTATACCAATTCAACGTGAACTTAAGGTACAGTTGCTACAGTTAAAGTAGCACACTGATTGGGTGGTAAAGGGCTCAATCCAACTTGCCCCCATTGAACACAGTTGGCAGTGTTAATGGTTGGGAAGCCGGTGAGGGATTACATCCTTGTTGCAGCACTAGAAACTCCTACTGGATGGTCTGTCTGTTGCTTCTCTATGGACCATTTCACAGCTGTAAACAGGCCAAATGTTTCCCAGTTTACTTCCCGTTACAGTGTATGTGAATGACATCAGCTGACCGAAAGTAAACATGGACCCAAGATGTTGCCTAGCAATACAATTCCATTGAAACGGTCTATACAACCTCTCCAGTGGGTGTTAACGGAAACAAGGACACAGAGTACTGACCAATCCACATCATGTGATAAAAATGTTAAAAAGAAGGGTAGCATGCTGATTTTCTTAATTTTGCCCCCTGATTATACCATTGTTTATGGGTGCGTTTTGGGCACTTTGGGTACTTTCTAAGGGAGGGGTACAACAACTGACTAGCAAGTAATGGTACTGTAATGTACCTGTACGGTGCACATCTGTACTTCAAAAAGTACAATTCTGCTCTACCTTTTCTGAGAGTGACAGATATTTCTAAAAGTAGTCACACCATCCATTGACATTAAATATAAATCTATATAACAATACACATACTTTAATATGTCTTAACACAGTATCAGCATGGTACCTATGTGACCTCAGAAATAGTCTATATATAGTGAATCATTACATTTCAACATGCCTGTCTTTTAAAAGGGCATATGTAGAGTTTTTGCATTAGATACATTCACGACACAATAACATTATTTAAAATGAATAATGTTCAGTGGGAAATGCCGTAATATCTGCAGCATTTACAACTAACCAAATATGTGATTCATTGTCTTTTTCGACACACTTAAGTATGCACACAACTCACTGATCTATTTCTTTACATAAACGGTAAGACAGCACAGCTGTCTCAGAGAAGAAACTACTACAGATGTGATTTTTCTGTTATAATAACATACCAAATAACACACCTATTTTTGAGCACTGGTCTGTTCTTACAGTGTATTGACAGTGGTGGTTTGAGGAGACTTGAAAGAGGCACATTTGAATTTGGATAAAAGTGATTTCAGCCCGGTTTCCAGAGCCGTTACGTTCAATTTTCGCACCTACAAAGCAATTTGAAAACCAAAAATCCAACTGGTTTGCCATTTTTTTTAACCATCAGACATCAAACGGGTGATTTATTCCTCCATCTCCTGACTTTACCATACCTCAGTTCTGGTTCTAACAGCTTTGGCTGCAATATTCAGTCTGACAAAAAGGACACATCAGTAGAAAAGACGACACGTTATAAAGTCAGACAGGACATTTTCAAGTTCTAAGCTTTCTCCCTGAAGAGCCATAAAACATAAAAATCTTGTGCCACGTATTCAATTCAAAAAGCCGCATGAAAGGAGGGAATTACACAAACAAAACTGCCTTTTTAAAACACATCTCTGAGTTGGCGTGGAGACATTCATTTAGAGGAATTATTCAGGTATTGCATTAAATGGGCCTTGCATATACCAACCACCACTTGGCACACACAGACTTTAGGCACAACATCAGGACACAAATCCAGCTCCCATCTTGTGCAATAACTCCAAAGTGCCAATTATAAAAGTCTGTAATCTTAAATTTGACTCATTTTGTCTTTTCTATGATTTCAGGGGAAATCTGTAACTCATCGCCTGTAGATTGTCATTCTTTTCCACCATGTTTCGATATCAAATCATGGTGGAAACGGGACAAACAAACTTTCCTTTTCAGTCATTAGACAATTACCCATCACAGCTACGACTAAAGATACTGCATCACTCAAATTCAACCGTTTCAATAACACAATCTCACCTGCTTTAAGGCAGTTTGTTCCTTAAATCAAGAAATTAAGAGCCACATTCTTAAAAATCTCTCAACTCAGCCCCTTAAGAGGTGTTTGTATCCTAATTTTATAATTAACTCTGTCAATTTGTAGTGTTTTAAAGGACCAGTGTGTAACAATTAGGGGGCTCTATTGGCCGAAATGGAATATGATATTAATAAGTCCAGAACGGACAAACCAAACACTGTTAACTTTTCCTGCCTGGGCCGGAGTCGATAACGTCACTCGCTCCCGTTGTCGCCGCTCTCTCTCTTGCTTCACCACTCACTTCCCACGTACAAACACTCTACCCACTGGCTCTGCTCCAGATTGCTCTAGATTGGACAATTCACGTTTTGGCGTCAGCCACCGTAGATCTCCAACACGTTTGGCACACGGAAGAGGCTTCAGTTGGTTGCTATCTCCTCACCTCACCGCTAGATACCGCTAGATCCTACACACTGAACCTTTAAGGTTGTTGCATTACACGATAATAGTAATGTCTCATTTGCTGCTATTATCCAGTGAAACTGGGGGACAAAAATTGATTCAAATCATGCTCAACATTCATGAATAAATTTAAAGTGGCGATCACTGTTATTCCTAGATTTTCTTACAATAGGAGCTTTACGGTAACATCTATTGCCTCTAATTGAAAATAACAACATCTTTCAATGTGTGCTGTCAGGTGAATTATTTGGGGAAACTAAGTCTCCTCTGCAGCCGAACAGATAAATCAAAGGCACAAACAAATGAACAACAACTTGTTGGCGTTTCATCGGGCAAGATGAGACCATGAGAACAAACTGAATGGTACAACACAACATTTGTAGCCATCTTGAAACGTAAACATGACGTGGTATGAAACACTCTTACGTACTGGTTGGGGACCAGCGGCAGCTCCGTTTGCCGCTCGATCTCAATTTCCAGGATTAGCTTTTCAGAGTTTCTGACTTTGGAACAGTCAAAAGTGTCGGGTCGCCTCATGTGATGGCTCCGTCCCATAAAGGGCATGTAGTCTTAAATGTGTGTATGTGTGTGTGTGTGTGCACTTTTAAGGTGTGGGCATGTATGGCTGTAAGAACGAGGGAGCTCTATTGCTCAGCCTGATCGAGTCAGTATGCATCAGGATGGCTGCTTTAAAGCAACAGTAATACGTCCAGGCTTGTATTGCGTGAACCGTTGCAGCTTTCTCACGTTCATTATATCTTATAAGGAGTTTCACACTCGGTCCGTGTGCACTGTAGGCGAGGCACATGTTTGCTGCATTCAGAAAAGATGACCGCCCTGGTAGTGCGCAGGTTTTCAGGGACTTTAACTGGGGTTTCGGGAAAGGCTTACTGAGTTTAGCGCCACTGGAGCCGCCATCAGCAGTTTGGGGACGGGACAGAAATGGGTTTCCATGGGAACGCACTGGAGCTCCACTGGATCCGGAGTCAGAAGCTCGGAGGGGTCTACTGGAAGAGAGAGGGGGAGGATTAAGTTAATGCTCAAATATTTATAAAGCATTTTCTATTAACAAGTGAGCCAACACATGACAATATTTATCCATCATTTATAAATGGTAAATTGATAGTTAATTAAACTTAGTTAGTAGTTATTTTACTGTTAACAAACAATGAAATGATAATCAATTATGTTTACTAATGCTATAATTTATTTTATTTTAACAGTTTATTGTTGCACACATTATAACATTTTATATACTATATATATATGTATGTGTTAATCATTTGTTAAGAAATTGTTTGTAAATCTCTGTAAATATTACATGGATAGACCATATATTTGTAACACTTTTTTAATGGTAAATGATTGATTTCTAAAGCATCATAACATTAACAGTATTTGGATGGCTATTATAAAGTTGCAACTGATGATTATAATACATTGTTAAATGGTTAATAAATACTTTGTAAAGCATCTATAAACCTTATTTAGATAGATAGTTAATACTTTGTCAATGGTTAATAATTGGTTTCCGGTCGATCTGTCTATATTTTACGAACTTAAATGTTTCTTAATGGTTTACAAATCATTTTGTAATCATTAAAGAACACTTAATATAGTATAAAAAATGTTAAAATATGTGCAACAATAAACTGATAATAAATACTTTAATAATGTAATCAGAATGTAATTGTTATCGTCTCTTATCAGCTACGATACGAATTATAATTTATAAACTAATTGTTTCATATTACACTAACTAATGATAAAATAAAATAAATTATAGCTTTACTAATAATTAGTAAACATTATTAATTATCATTTCATTGTTTGTTAACAGTAAGATAACTATTAACTAAATATTAATTAATATCAATTTATCATTTATAAATTATGGTTATTATAAAGTGTTACCTATTTATGTATTTTGAATAATTGTTACTATCATTGTTGGAATGAAGCCTCTAACAGACATTACATTATAGTTTAAAAAATCTGCCAAATTATGAGGATTAAGAATTTCCTTCTTTATTCCAGGTACAAAAAAAAACATTCAGACCATAAAGGGAAAGTAAAACTCTCCATTAAAAACCATGTTGTACTGGATTGGTGGTTAACAACACCTTAAAGTAAATACAATTTATATAAATATATTAGGGCTGCAACTAACAATTATTTTCATTGTTGATTAATCTGTTGATTAATTACTCAATTAATTGATTAGTTGTTTGCTCTATAAAATGTCAGAAAATGGTGAAAAATGTTGATCAGTGTTTCCCAAAACCCAAGATGACGTCCTCAAATGTCTTGTTTTGTCCACAACTCAAAGATATTCAGTTTACTGACATAGAGGAGTAAAGAAAACAGAAAATATTCACATTTAAGAAGCTGAAATCAGAGAATTTTACCTTTTTTTTTTTTTTTAAATTACTCAAATCGATCATCAAAATAGTTGGCGATTAAATTAATAGTTGACAGCTAATCGATTAATCGTTGCAGCTCAAAAACACATCACACTGTAGACTGGAAAAAATATATATATTGCAAAGATATTTTTCTTATATTGCTCAGCCACAGGCAACTGCTAAACCCCTCTGCTATTTGGAGAATTTTGCCATGAAATGTGTCCCAATCTGTGTGATAGAAGGCAAATTAAGCCACTAAAAAGAAAAGGAGAAGCATTTAAATCACAGCAGAGTTGCTACCGATGCCAGACCACATAATGTATGTCCATAAATTACATCAGCGGTTCCCAACCTTTTTCCTGAAAGGACCCCTTTTCTGTCATTGAGTAAACTGACGACCCCTGACTAAGTGACACATTTTATGGATATTTCATATTATATTCAGTGCATAACAAATAACAGTACAGAACAGCTGATAAACTGTTCAATTAACCCAAATAGTAAACGCAATAACTGCAGGAAGTTTGTGTAAAGCGAGCGATTTGGATGAATTTTGAGCAGATTATTTCCTGTGAATATTGAGAGATGAGAGACGAGTTTTCCTGTTATTTTAAGGAACCTTTCATACAATTCTCTGTATTATGTATTTCTTTGAATTTTTGACATGATACATACTTAATAGGCTTCTTTTTTGACAGATTCAGTGTTTTCAGTGTACTTTTCTAGTGCAGGACAAGGCTGTTTAGCCTGTGTTCAGGTCTTCACCGTGCCCTTATCTTGTCTATGAAATGCTGAGATATAGGCCAACTGTATCTTTCAAAAAACTTTGTCTTACACCCCTTAAAATCCAAAAGGCCTCCTGACCCCCCATGAAGTCGGCACCCCCAGGTTGGGAACCAGTGAATTACATAAAGACAGAGACAGAGGCATGATACACCAAACTACGACATTTAGATGAAAACAGTTACCTATTTTAACTGTTATCATTTGCTCACAACACAACAGAGTGGAAAGTGGAGACAGATGAAATGTGAACATAATACATGTGACACATCAGGCAGGTGTTTTTTTAATGAAAGACGACTACCAACATGACTAAAAATAAAAGAGAACTGAAACGAAAGAGCAAACCTGATTCGAGGCGGCGGATTCAGCAAAAGGAACATTGGTGACTGGGGTCGAAGCCGACGAAACAGTGGAGGTGGCGGCACCGTGCATCATGGGAACTTTTATTCAGGCGAGTCAGACGAAAGACAGAGGACGAGGATGTGGGTGGGGAGGAGGAGGAGGAGGAGGAGGAGGAGGAGGAGGAGGAGGGACAGGAATGATATGGTTATCATGGTAAAATGTGTCGAATCAAAAGTCATGGCACAAGTCCAGTGATATTGCCAGGATGAACAAACATCAAGACACATGCAAACGAAATAAGAGATAAAGAAAATTACATTTAATAAATTAGCCAACCAGTTACAAAATAAAATAAAAATGCACTGTTTCACCAACAAATGGTAGTTAAACAAACAAGGCAATACACAGTCATACAATCTAATCAGACCGGAGTATCTGATATATTGTATTCAAATGGACAAAGGGGCGAGTGTATGGAGGGAGCAAATGATCCATCAGAGAGAAAAAGCCTTTCAATAACGCCACAGTTTTAATGTGACAGTAGTTTGTCTTTTCTTAATATCGGTAATTTTTTGTTGCTGTCAGATTTAGTGACAGCATCTCACTTTATATTGAACTCATAAAGGTACCGTCATGAAGGTGTTTTGGACGAAGACAGCACCGATATTTGTATAATTTCACAGTGTGAAGTGTGATTTGCTTTCTAGTAGCATTTTTAATTAATATCCAAAAAACAGGTAGATAAAAGAGGTTACCAAAGATAACGGGTAACAATTACTTTTACGGTTCCTTAATTACCAAGTATATACCCGGTACATACATGGTACATTAGCCGATACCGGATCGGATATCGGGTTGATACTGACTCAAATTACTGGATCGGATATCGGTGACAATGGGGCCGACCTATTTAAATTAAATTATGTATGTATATACTATATACATTGTATACTGGAATTTTAATTACTGTTTTAAGTTTGACCATTTTTTTTGCTGTAAGTTTACATTTCACTTGTAAGTGAGTTGCTGGTGTACGATTAATAATTTAATAATAAATAAACATTCAATCAATTTATATCTATGTCTTTATTTGTTACATGTTGTTTTACAAAGTTAGGAAAACAATGTTTAAGTCAAGCCTGATGTTTTCTTACACATAAAAGAATGATCCCAGTCACTTCCACACAGTGAGGCACACAGCTTATTGATTAGACAGGTCGTTGCTCAGTATCGACCGATACCCAACGCCCAGGTATCGCTATCGGTATCGGGACTGAAAAAGTCGGATCTGTACATGAAGTACTAAGAAACACCTTCACTATTAACCATCAACTCAATTAAGTAGTTATCTAAGGTCTATGTTGGTAACAGCCCAAGTTTAATTATGTACTTTCTAGAAATTAAGATCGTACTTCTTTCCAATAAATCACATTTTCTCATATAGTCAAGGTTCATGGCTACACCCACTTACAAAGGGTAGTACTACAGTAAGCATGAAAACAGATGTATATGTCAAAGGCATAATGACAGAGGAAAAAGACGAGGCCGTTGGGAATATCAACATTTTCCTCAGTTTCCTCAATATACGACTAAAATTACAATATATTCACTTACTATGCACCGAAAAATGAACTTCCATGGGCTCCACCATTTCTGACAACGTCAACAAACACGTCAAAACTCGTAAACTTTCAGAAACTTTCCACTTACGAGGTTGTGAATACCACAAGAGGGGGGCGTTCCTAACTGGACCAAACGAAACAAAAATCAGAAAGGTGCTGGACTACAATCGCAGCATAACACATCCTACAAACTTAACTTCATCTTGATTTACAACAGCAAAAGACACATTTTTTTTTTAACCTCCTGAGTTTATACTTTTACTGATAGTGAAATTAATTTTCCAAATGAGGTATATTACTATCATAATATCAGCATGCAGAGAAAGACAAAAACACACACACCCAATGTCCTTTTATGATCACCATCTACAAGATTCATGACTGCAATTAAGATCAGCAACTGACACAGTATCTTCCTTTTCTATGTGTGTGTCCTGATTCTGATAGATCTTGAATATTTCAGTAGTATAGTATATATATAGTATATACTATATATATGTTTTTTTAACAACTCTTAAATAGATTATCACAGATGAGACGCTCACTGGTTTGGATTCTGTTTAGGGTATTAAATGTCCCGATATACTTCAATAAACATGTCAAATTAGTAAATTGTTCAAAAAAGTAGCTGCATCCCATTTTGATCAAACTGATCTGATATTTTATTTTATATCAGTTTTGTGAATATTTTCATCACACAGCTACAATGAAAACTGGGAAACACTGCTCTACATTTGGCTCAATGAAGACGTGTTTAGCTTAGTGTCTGGGAGGTTTAGGGGGGCTGGTGCAGGCCGGGTCTGGGCAGGGATAATCTACAAGGAGTCCCCTCACCACAGAGCTTTCAAAAACCCTACAAGAGATGCATGCACACACACAAACACATACCAGACGTGCTCGCACAGAGAAATGAATGAAAGACACAGAGCATGACTCGTTAAACAAATGGGACATTATTGTGACTGTAGACAACATGACACATGACAATGGGCTGAAAGCTCCAAAATGAATGTCTATATGGTCCACATGGTCACAATAATCTGTGTTTTCAAAACATTATCTATTCTTTTGGGGCCAATGTAAGTGCAACATCCCCAGTTTGTGTTCGGCCAAGTCATCCCCCATCTCTCTTTCCCCACATTTTCAATTTACTCTAAAAACTCTACTTTGTCTACTACAAAACACCACCTGTTCTTTCACAAAATGGGGCAACTTTCTTCAAGTAAATTACACTGTACGGGTATGAAATAAAACAAATGCATTGAAATCCTGATATACTATGGCGTTGGGAAGTTGTTGGCAGTACTGTAAAACACACATGATTTGTAGGTAATTGGATAAAAATCATTCAATAAGGGCTCTTGTCCACTACCACATAAAGTACTGATCTACAACTCACCTACCAACGTCTCCTGATGGCGTCATGCACAGAACAGAGCCTGTCACATAATACATATATGTATATGCAGTATATAAATAAATATATTGTATAGAAACACAAAACAAGAGATGGACGAGAAGGACACAAAAAGAAAACAAGGACAAAGAGTCGTGGTAAAGAAAAAGGTGAAATCGCCAATGCACACGCGAAGACGCACGAGACATGAAAACATGAAAACCAAAACAATCTCAAAATCATATCATGGGACCTTAAATGTGGTTGAGAGTCGTAGAAGTGGTGCTCTGTCTCACTTTCTTTCTTTATGCTGCCAGCTGCTACTTTCAGCCAAAACACATGCAACTTTTAAATAGAAGAACGTTCAGGAACCTGCAAAGCATGCACCCACCAATCCATGCACAAGCAGTCCTACATAATGGCTTCAATCTGCATACTTGCCAACCTTGAGACCTTTAAAAAAAAGGGAGGATTTCTAACCCAAAGCAAAAGGTATGGGGGTACTTTGTTTCCTGCATTCTAGTGACTTCAAAAGAAGTACACTGCAATAACATTTTTATGATAAACTTTTGATTTTACCTTTGCCCCTCTGGTGTGAACTTGGCATGTGAATCTCTGGCATAAACTAATATTCATCTATTTCTTGCTCTTAGTTATCTCCATTTCTCTCTCCTTCTCTGACTAACTGAAGGCACTTTCAGACACAACAGCACAATGCCACCACTGCGCTCTGAAACCCGTTATTTCTCAAGGCTAGCGCTGCGCCACAACAACTTTTCGCTACATCGACCAAAGCTCAACTTTGGGCGCTGCACGCTGTGGCAAGCGCAGCTTAAACATGAGCTCAAACTTCGCTGTGTCACGAGCATAGACCGCTCTCTTCCGCCGGGAAACGA
>CAKALG010018644.1:0-16121 GCA_916700815.1 Helicolenus hilgendorfi | reverse complement strand
CGGCCGGCCCGGCGCCAGAGCAGAACAGCCTCTCATGGCCCATTACAGTCTGCTTAATGACCACACTGATGACCCAAACTCTGTGGCAGGCTGTCCTCACTCTGCCTGTTTAAAACAACATTTCACTCCCTTCGTCAAGGTTCACTACTAAATGGTGGATTGGGTTTTTCTGTCTCTTGTGGTGTTGGCCCAACTTTTTATTGTTCAATTGGAAAGTTAGAGTGTTGTAGCAGATATCTTTATTGTTAGTCTGTCCTTATACAAAGATTTAAATGTATAATAAATATATAAATAATACATTTTAGTTTTCAAGAATTACTTGTCACTTATTTATTGTCCCATCTTTTACTGAGGACTACGGGACATTGAGTTTTGGCTAAATATTGATAGAGTGATATAGAAATATTGATACTCAGGTGCATGGAATGGATACTTAATGGATACATTGTGCGTGGTATTATCCTTTTTTATGTAAAATGTGTAAAATAAAGCATAATCATTAGGGCTGTCAATCGATTCAAATATTTTATCGCGATTAATCATATGATTGTCCATGATTAATCACAATCAATCGCAAATTAATCACACATTTTTTATCTGTTCAAAATGTAACTTACAGTGAGATTTGTCAAGTATTTAATAGTCTTATCAACATGGAAGTGGGCAAATATGCTTGCTTTATACAAATGTATGTATATATTTAGTATTGGAAGTCAGTTAATAACACAAAACAATGACAAATATTGTCCAGAAACCCTCACAGGTACCGCATTTAGCATTAAAAAAGATGCTCGGTAATACTGTAAATCAAAACTTAAATATAAAAATAGATGTGTTGATTAAAATAACTGAGGAATAATATTTTATTCTAGTAAATATATTATTGGAGGAGTTAACTATTGTCAGTGAAGTGTGCAATACCTTATATTTTATTTAGATATATTTGTTGTTTGTGTTACTGCCATGTATGAAATAACTATCACTGTTCCAAAAATGAAACATATCCCTACAGAAATGAAGAAATTAAGTAGACTTCCAAGTAATGAACCAAATATGAGCTACATTTGGGCAAAGTGTCACGTAAAATGAAAGAGCATTAGCTTATTGAAAACCTGACATATCCCTAATTAACCTTCCCTAATTAGTGTATTTGTAGTACAAATTACTATCTTAAACGTTGCTCAACCAATAACATTTGAATGGCAAATATCATCTCGTAATTTGGATCAAATAATGGACTGCCTGACCTTTATGGATCCCTCAGTCTCTTCGTGGCCACTGACAAAAGGCCTTGATTTTTAGGGCAAGAGGTAGCACGCCTCTGGCAAAACAGGTCCCATAAACCCTCAATCCCAACACGTCCTCCAACAAAATACATTCCCGTAAACACTCAATCCCAACAAGTCCTCCAACAAAATACATTCCCGTAAACACTCAATCCCAACAAGTCCTCCAACAAAATGCATTCCCGTAAACCCTCAGTCTCAACAAGTCCTCCAACAAAATACATTCCTGTAAACCCTCAATCCCAACAAGTCCTCCAACAAAATACATTCCTGTAAACCCTCAATCTCAACAAGTCCTCAAATAAAATACATCCCCGTAAACCCTCAATCCCAAAAAGTCCTCCAACAAAATACATCCCGCAATCCTTCAATCTCAAAAAGTCCTGCAACAAAATATGTTGTTTGCCTGTGCCGTCTAGAACAGCATCAACATTTAAAAAAAAAAAAAAATGTATTGCTGCTGATATTACTCTTGAAAGGGCAGTCTCCTCAATCGAAGGCAGCAAATTAAGACACACACATGCATGTATGCGTGATGGATGCTTCCATCGCATGTTCTTACTTTACAGTATGTGCATATCCAGACTTGGCATACCAACTCCCGCACACATGTGCACAGACAGATGGACATGGAGAACAATATTCTCTGAGCACAATCCTCATAACTGTGGAGCCAATTGCATTTCAGACATGTCGAGAGCCGGTATGATATCCAGTAATTATATCCAGCCTGTGGGGCTGAGTGAGGCACAAAGGATGTTCGCATGTTTCTTCACACACAATATCCACCGTGGAATTCTGCCTCTTGTCACATTTCCAACTCAAACATTTTGAGTAATTTGTGGTCATGGACTGTTAAACAAGTGAAGCACGGTGTCCAGGGTATTGCCATGACTCCTTCCTTGCCACAATCCTCAGATATGGATTTAATTTTTTTGCTCTTTCTTGGCCATTTCCAATTTTCCTCACACTCCATCTCTGTCCCTCCCTCTCTCATTCCTGGGCCGTTATGATATGCGGCCATGTTGTACGGTGACTGGAAATGACGGATGATCTCTCTGAATGAGTAATACAATCAGAGCCATGGGGCACTGAAGTGGGGAGAGAGCAAGAGAGAGAGTGAGGGAGAGAGGAATAGATCAGCTGGAGATACGGGACCGAATCTGGGTGTCTTAATTTAGTGGGCCATAATTAAAAATCTGTTTGCCAGTTTTTCCTCTCCCTGCTCCGCAGTCCCGCCTCCCCTTGACAATTAAAGATTTAATCACCATCTGCAAAAAAGGGGGCTGGGAAAGTATGCCTGACCCAAAACTCAAAATGCAAGATGATGCTGTTGAGGGACAACATTCAGGGAACTTGGACGCTGTTTATTCTCTGTCCATTCTCATCCAACTATAAATTTTGTTTATCAACATAATTACTCATTTAATGAGCCACTAGAAGCAGACACTTGTGACAGTATTTCCTTTTTGTATTTACTTGCCAGAACATAAGAACTAGATCTGAACTTTTAGTGAACTTTCCTGGAAAATAGAAGCACACATCTTGTCGGGATAATTAGGAAATAACACCTAAACTTGAGGCCGTAACATATGCACTAAAAATGAAAGGGATGGCTCCCGATTGTGAATTAAGTTATAAAAGCCTGACATCCTTCTAAATTTAAATTCTGCAGTACCACATTTTGTCTGTCCACAGACCAATCTGTACACAAGCACAAACAACCAGAATATCAAATACGCTTCTGTAGTGTGCGCTGGGAACACTGTGTTCCACATCTAGCTCCAAGTTTTTTTTTTTCTTCTTCTTTCTGAATGCAACTAGAGACTGACAGCAAACCTTGAAACATAATATCACACAAACACAGCGTTTCCACTCTAAATTTTTCAACTCCCAGTGTATTCATGCAGACAATTATCATTTCTTTGGACTGTAGCCTTCACATAAGTAAACAAGAAAGCTTTTTATTTGTGGAACGGGGGGGGGGAATGGAGTTCTGTTAGTCAGACTTTGCAATCATGTACTTGATCAACCTCCTCGAGCGTGTATTTGCTAGTGATATTGAGTCTTTCTTTCTGATCTTATTCACCAATTACTGTAAAGGGGACTCTGTTCTTTTGGATAAACATAGTCAAGAACACAGAGGAAATCTTTTTAGTTGGTGCTTGAAATCTAATGTTATTCCGAATCATGTTGTTCCTTGGCATTCATTGGCTGCTTAGAAACCCTTTAGACTTGCAGAATAAAAATCTACTGTGAAATATTGCAATAGTGAAGTGTTTTTACAGTCAAAGTAGGCAGCAGCATGATTTCGTAAGAACAATTTAGGGAATTTGGGACTTATATTTTCTGCTTCATGGCACTACCAGGAGAACTTTCTTGTTTCAGCAGAAGAAATGTAGGCCAAAGTCTACTTTAATTCCTTTATCCACTTTTATAAAACAAGGATCAGTTAAGAAACAGGTTTTATTTCCAAAGACAGCTATTGAATTTGCTGTTGATCTGGGTTTTAGTATTTTTTGTTTCACTGGTGTTCTCTCTTTTTTGCATGTCTCTTCTATGTGTTGGTGTTTCAGCTGTGTAGTGATTTTCAGCTACACTAGTGGTGTGGTTCAATCGGTCGGTTGATCCATCACTTTGGTACAGACTGAACTATATCAACAACTATTGGATGGATTGCTATTCAAATTTGAACAGACTTACATGGTCCCCAAAGGAGAAATCCTATTGGCCTTGATGATCCCCTGACTTCTTTACTGGCACCAGGTTGACATTTTTGTTTTTTAATGAAGCATCTCCACAATGATTGGGTGGATTGCTATGGAATTTGGTACAGATATACATAATGTCCAGATGATTCATACTAATGACTTTGGTGACCCCCTGATTCTACTTCTATGGCCAACAGCAGGTCTAACTAACAAGTTTTCACTTATCCAATTAACTATCTCAACATACACTGGATAAGTAAAATCTACTGGATTTTCACTAAATTCTCCAAAAGCAATAATGGTTCACTGGTGACTCTCTGGCACCACCATTAGGTTGGCTTTTGTGGTTTTGAATGACAGCTATTTTAATGGATTGTAATGAAATCAGGCCTTCATGTCCCCTTGAGGATGAATTATAAACACTTTTTTATCAAGAGACAATTCATTTTTATTTGTCTTATATTGATGTTTAAAAGTACAATATGTAATGCCTGGTCACATGCTTCAAACAAATAGAGGGCAGCATTTCTCCTCTATTACTGGGTCCATACAATCTAAATTTACAGACATCAGTTATAAAAAAAAAAAAAAAAGAGCCAACTACTAACTAACAGCAGGGCAAGGATATGCAAAATTTGACAAACTGCTGAAACTCTAAGACCCGGTCAAAATAACACCGCTATCTTATAATCTTCTCGTGTGGCGTTGGCAACACAATAAATAGACGTCTTTGACATAATGTCAAAACTGTTACTTTCTTCATATTCTGTTGATAATGTAAGTTCATTTTTTTAATGTTTTAAACAAAAAATCTGGCCATATCTTAACACATTGCACCTTTAATGCTAATTAGCCAATGTTAGCATGCTAACTTGCTAAACTAAGATGTTGAACGTGACATTATACCTTTTAAACATGTTAGCATGCTGACATTAGCCTTTAGCTGGAAGCACCGTTGTGCCTAAGTACAGCCTCAGAGAGTGGCTGATTGCAGACTCCTTCTACACAAGACGTTATTATTGCTGTCATTATTGTAGGGCCTCTCAAGGTTTCTGGGGTATTTTCTGAATCTATTTTCTAATTTTACATGGCAAATTGAGCTAGCCAACCTGCTGAGTGCCTTTGTCTGCCAGTATGGTAAGGTGTTCCACATCTGCTGCAATGTAAAACGTCTTTTTGAACTCATACAAAACAAGGTCACGCCTGATTATACACCAGTGTACTGGCAGGAGGGCATCTGCACATTGGCAAAGAGGCTCTTTGGAATATTTGAATGCACTGGATATGCTTCTCTTCACAAAAACAGACACTAATTAAGACACAGACTTGGCTCGGCGTGGCATTGTAAGAAAACAAGCCACATTCGTTATCAGATTAATGGATGATAAACCAAGAAAATCATAAAGGAAATAACAGAGAAGGAGATTGCATATTTTTTATTACACCAATTGCTGAAATCAATAGGTACATTCAATATTTGCTCAGCGCTCCTATTTTTGTGCTTTAAGTCTAGAACAAACTAAATCCCCCTGTAAAAGATGACTTTATCTCAGACTTACCACAGTCTGTAATTAAGTCACAAAGTAGAACTGTCTGGAGTTATCTATGGGGAGAAGGTAGGCAGGGAAACTTTGAGACGGTGACATATCATGAATTACAACTCAGTCTATTTCCGTGCCAACTCTTATCGGGTTCGGAGACCTGTTCTAAAGGGGAGCTTTAGTTTCGTGTATCAGGCCAGTACTTAATGGAATTGATGGCTCTGTATCAACTTTGGCCCAACAGAGGGGGGTGGATTGGAGTTGGTTGGACTCAAAGGAGCTGTGCCAAATAAAGACAGAAAGTCTCCTCCTCTGCCACTTTGACTGAGGCGGCTGATATCAGTCTTGGAGTTAAGTAGCTAAATTATGTGGTTTATGACTGTTGGGCAGATCGTTTCACTGGCACATTACTGTTTTGTTTCTAACATGTTAGATGTTGGGAGATAGACCTTAATAGCACAGTCATAAATGTATCCACCTTTTGATTAACAGCCACAGCAGCCACGGAGGAAAGATAAAAGATGAAATGAGATGATGAAAAATAAAGATCGATGTGGCCGTAGATGCAGGGATAGAACATTTAAAGGAGCAGTGTGTTACATTTAGGGGGATCTAATATATTATTAATAAGTATGTTTCCTTTAGTGTATAATCACCTGAAAATAAGAATTGTGTTTTTGTTACCTTAGAATGAGCTGTTTATATCACAAAGGAAGGGGAATCTCTTCGGAAAGCCGGCCTCCATTTTTCTACAGTAGCCCAGAACAGATAAACGACCGTGCTAACTTTTACTGCTTTGGCCAGAGTCGATAATGTTACTCGCTCCGGAGTTAACCCCCGTCACTCCACTCAGCAGCCTGGAAACAAGACACGGGAAACCTCTGTTGGAAAGCAACAAGTTACGCTACAGCTGCGAACGCAGCACAAACACACAGTCTGTCGAACACTTGCTAACGCTACGCCGGGCTGACTGAGTAGCCAGGCAGACACACAGCTGACAACCTCGCAGCTAAAATAAATGATGTGGTGGAGACTTACTGGGAAAGTTGCTGCATGTGTCCATGACAATATACGCAGCATCGTGGCTGCTACAGTAACTCTCTGGGGACTCGGTTGTCTGTTTTGCACATACACTGCAGTTGGCAATAAATGATGGATTTAACCTGTTTGTGCGTCGGCTTATCGTTGCAGCTGGGCGGCTTGGTAGGCACTTAAACCACAGCACCGTTGCATGAAACGCATTAATCTTGTCAGTTAACGGTTAATAATCGGTTAACGAGGGTTGCCTATCGGTTAGGAAAAAAAATTCTAAATTAGCATCCCTAGATGTCGCCAGATCCTACACACTGGACCTTAAAAAGGAGAAAGAGAGGGACAGTATAAAAGTTCAAATGTATGTTGTCAGCCACGGTGACCTGCTGACTTCTCTCGCAGCGAGCTAACGAGACAGCATCGCTTGTAGCCCAGAGCAGGAGGGGGTGGGATCGGGTAAGGAGAGGCACATTATATCCTCTATCCAGCCACAGACTGGGGTCCTTCTGATGCCTTGCATAAAAACTCTCATAAATGTTTGATTTTGTTTACTGGGCAACATAGTATGAAAAACAAGTCTCATCACTGTGAGTAAGCCTTGCCTGTGCTGAGAGCCTGAGGATAGGCTTCCAGTAGCACACTGTTGACAAGAAGAATGAGGTGCAGTCAGGAAACACAGTGAATAATGATGGGAGGGAGGTTTTGCTTGAGGAATGTGCTTTTTTTTCTAAATGTGTTAAAGACAATATGAGTGTGGAAGTAAAGTAGTTACATTCATGGAACAAACTTGTGAATGTGGGGAGGTTTAGTTTTATACCCGGACAGAATACCTTAGTAGTCTGGTGTTAGGTATTATAGTCTTTTTCTTTATTTTAATTACACTTAGTTCTCTCCTCCAAGTATAGTCTCATCAACACATGGGGATTTCTGCTTATACAAGATGAAAGCCTCTCCTGTGGGCCATCGGATTCTTGCCAGCTGACTGAAAAGATGTATTACAAAGTATGTGTCACCAACTTTCCATTGAGTCCAAGAACGCCAAATATTCAAAGTCCTAGGACTCGGAACTAGGACATGGATTGGCTTTACAAAACTCACGAAGTGCCGTGCAGTTAAGGGATTTTGCAAATATATCTAACAGAGAGATGGATCAATTATACATCAGAGATTAAATATTTCACTACGTCTGAAGTAGAAGGTAATTCATTTTGTACTTCTCTAACCATCTAACCTGAAGTAAGGTTCACTGTGTTTTCTCTCATTTCATTTGACTTTCTTACATTATCTGTACCACTAAACCACAATGTGCTCAAACAATGGAAATGGTTTTAAACTGTACTTCTTCTGTCTGAAATTACTTTAAAGCGAGGGTAGACAGTATGTTTTTGGCATCACTGGGCAAAAATTCCATAATAACCTTTCAGCGTATTGTAATTCAAGCGTCCTGAGAGAAAACTAGACTTCTGCTTCTGTTTTCCTCTGGTCTGTGAAAACTTGCAGATGCCATTAGGAGCAGTGGATGACACTGGAGGAGATAGGGGCACATAGTTTTTTTCAGATTACCTGTCTCATGCACTACTGTCATTATATAGTGACTGTTTTATAAAAAATACTTTGTTTAATCATATTTGCTCCAATCTTGCCTACTGCTGCTTTAAAGGAGCAGTGTGCAGGATCTGGCGGCATCTAGCGGTGAAGTTGCAGATTACAACCAAATTAAATTGATCTTGTGTACCAAGCATTAATTAATATTATATTCCATTTCTGCCAAGAGATCCCCCAAAATGCTACACACTGTGCCTTTAATAGACCCGGCCGTGTGGCAGCTCCACATTGTAGAGTTCAATAAAGTACAACATTTTTCTGTAAAGTTACAGTATACTGTGAAAGGTGAAAAAGCACTTCCCCACCTCTGCTGAGACCCAGTGGTTCAGTCTGATGCTTCTGGCAGGGTGATACAGGTCTACAAACTGAAAAAAAATGCAAATAAATCAATGAATAAAATGAGTAGGAAAGGTCAAATGCACACACAATTGAAACAGAAATATACAGATTTATAAAGACACCTTCACGTTATCGATATGTAAGCTGGTTGGTATTTCATTTGTTGAACCCCACTCAAAACAAAAACGACACAAACTGAATAAAAACACTACTGTAAGAAAAATGGTCAGTTTAGTGTCTGTGTGAGCGGTGCAGCCCGCTGCTGCGACGGGGTTTAGGTGGGCGTGTGTGTCTGAACAAAAGATGTTTTATGATCGCCATTTGTTGCTACTGACCTTAAACCCAGACTGTGTCTCGGCAGAAGCTCTCTCTCACTGTCACCGTCTGCATTCCCACGTCCATTTGTTTAACCTCTTTAGGGAGCACCTCTGATAGCACTATAGTACCAACATTATGTTCTTCTTACTTAGACTCAGAACTCACAGAAAGGTTCAACACCTTAGAAATTAGACAATGTTTTATTCATACACACACTTGTAGGACTCCTGCCAAAGTGCTTGCAGAGTTGCTGCCACAGTTATTGCCTTAATACGCAACAAGCTTGAAGACACATCACATGACCCGCCCTACTCTGTCTCTGATTGGCTAGTACTCCGGTTGGGCTGTCACTGAGCGAGGAGTGATGTCAAACTGAAGACCCGCCTTGATGAGAGGACTCACAGATTGCATTCACATTTGAATTTTGACAACAAAACAGTGTGGTAATATTTAGATGCAATAGACTGGGGGGCGCTGTTTCATATTGTCATTTGAATAAAGAGACCAAAAAAAAAAAAAAAACATGCAATTGATTGAGCTTTCATTTAAATTTTTAATCAAAATAACTCAAACTGAATTCAGGATAGTACTGCCTACTTTGCATATTGAATTAACACTTACAAAATGCATTTTTTTAAATTGCATTACTACTTTGCATATTGATTTGACAATTGCGAAATGCACTGCCGTTTGAACGAAGAGGCCAAAAAACTCCCGTATAACACTAGTCAATTCATCTTGCTGCTCATGGGCCGTTGTCCTCAAATGTCATTCCTCATTCTTCAAGCGGTGCTTTTAACTACACTTATCACCGTGAAAGAAAAGTAATAGGTAGCAGACTGACTCAGTATATGAACAATCTTATATGCCACAGCTATAGCATAATAGCTCACTAACCTCAGCTACGTTTCACATCCTGCCACGCACTAGATAAAAAGGACAAGTAAGGTCATGTCGTTGATGTCACACACATTACTAAATAATAGCCAGTTTTGTTGTTATGAATAAAAAAGAGTGTGCGCAGTATACAAAATGAAACACTCAAGCTGAGCCACGCAAGAACATTCACAGCAAGCCATTAAGCTGAACATCGCGAAGAAGTAGTCTGACTCACACTGACCTCATGGTCCAGCCAGCTGTGGAAATGCTAGAACAGATTATAACTGAATCAACTAAAGCTGAATAAGAGGCAAGTTGTGCTGCAAAGACTTCTTTTTTTTCTTTTACAGGGGAACCCAAGTGTTTGTGTGTAGTCCCACTAGTGCATGAAGGGATGGATATTGTCAATTCTCTCCCCATAACTCTCATGGAAGGCCAAGTGAAAGAGGTGACCGAGCAGTAGAGTGGTAGTGCAGTCAACAGGATAACGTTTCAAACGGACAGGCATTGCTGTTGTTTGGGAGCCCTAAGGCATGGCTGCTAGGCCAGAGTTGAGCGTGTCAAACTCAGATTCCACTGAAACTGAGATTTGTGCATGTGGAGTGGAGTTAAAAAATAACACACACACACACACACACACACACACACACACACACACACACACACACACACACACACACACAAACGCTGGGTACCCCTCTAACGTCAGTTTTGGACGTGTCAGGACCGGCATGTCAGTTTCCGCTCGTTAGATGTGTAGTGTCTTTTCAAAATAAACTTCTGCGTGTTCACAGGAAATGTGGAGGTTCCGCTTTTACATGCATACAGTAGGCCTTTCCCATTTCCGAGTTTGTACCTTCCTCGATTCCTTTCCTCGACTCCTCTCCTCGCGTCTCAGTCCCTCCCACGGGAGATGCGAGCAGAGGAGGCAAGGAAGAGACGCGAGGACAGTGGAGTCGGGGCAACAGGCACTTAACGAATGAGACATCCTTGCCTTGGAGCCGTCATTTTAAATCAACGTCAATTAAATATGACATGTGGCACAGCTTCATTAGCTATCCGTTGTTTTGTTATAGGCCTACCGCTGTATTTTATAATCTCTGTCAGATGAGCAGAACAGTGTTCATGACAACTTATAGGCTATATTTACTGTTACTAATTAAATTCACAACATGGCATATTGTGACAAGAGTGAACGTTTGTTGGATTTTTTTTTAACACACACATTATAGCCTTTATATAATGTATTGTGTGAAGCACTACAGATGTTTTTATGCAAAGTATTATACTATACAAATAATAGAAGTAAAGAGTGACATTATAAATATGTCACCATTATAGCAAGTGAATTGGGTGTAGCCTACATTCAAGATAGAAACATAAATAATATAAAGATGAGATGCCATTAAGGGATGCGCTTAGAATAGCACCTTATGAGGCGCTTAACAAACGGTGAAGGGCACAAAGTTTGATCATTTTAAGTACCTACAACGGGAGGAGGGAGGAGACGAGGAGGCACAAATCGGGAAATGAAAAGCAGCTTTTCAGAATATACTTCCATGTTCACAGGAAATGCATAGTTTCCGCTTATTTCATGCATAGAGTGTCCTTTCAAAATAAACTTCCGATGCAGGTTTACCTAGTTTTTAGGTTCACTTGGTTAGGTTAAGCAACAAAACTATATGGTTAGGTAAAATAGAAAAGATCATGGTTTGGGTTCAAATAGGTATGCTTGTTATGTAACTTACGTATGTACCGTTAGTTAAGTATGTAACTTACGTAGCAAAAGTAAGGTAAAATAAATCAACATTGACTTGGTTTCACACGGGACATGGTCTCCTGGGTAAAAGTCTGTTTGTTTGACCCAACCATCCAACCCTCCCTAAGCGTACTTTCTCGCTCTTTATACTATGCCAGTTGCTCTAAAGCTGACCTGGAAGGGTTTACATTGGAGTTAGTTGAAAGCCTGGTGCGTCTCGTAGATGCTGAAGGGTGACTTGGTGCATCTGTATCATACACCGAGGGGCACTGACCAAGTGCAACAGCCGGAGCTTCTAGTAGGTTATGAAACCACCGATTGAGCAACTAATTCTGTTTATTTGTCAATTGAAATGTAACACGTCTTCAGAGTTTGGGCCAATAATCCAAACTGGATTTTCTAGGTTGTCTTTTTAAGAACTCCGCGATGACATTTTGACTTCTTGTCATAGACAAACAGGAAACGCTGTCATTCCACTCGTCTCTATCTCTTTTCCCAGGCTGTGGTGTAAAAAACTGGCCTAACCTCAAAGTAGTGGGTGTCCTGTCACACAACACAACACGGAGAGAGGGTCTGATCAGCCTTCACACAGGGAACTCTGCTGCACCACAGGGTTTGTGCTGCCATC
This sequence comes from Helicolenus hilgendorfi, assembly GCA_916700815.1. Classification (NCBI taxonomy): domain Eukaryota; kingdom Metazoa; phylum Chordata; class Actinopteri; order Perciformes; family Sebastidae; genus Helicolenus; species Helicolenus hilgendorfi. The sequence goes on along the minus strand of CAKALG010018644.1, from coordinate 4,023 downwards.
ATAGAGCAGAGGTGTGTTGCTAAGGCCTGGCTTGGCAGATAGAGTATACAGAGATTTTTTTTTTTTCTGCTGCTGACTCCCATCTCATTTCTTGTTTCAGGCAAACATTGGAACTTGACAGCGTGGGCGCACGGACCTGCAAATGATATCTGCAGGGGTTTGGACTGGAATATTGTCAATCAGAGCGAGCGAGAAGGAGAGCATGGGATGATGCGTGAGTATGTGTTTGCACAGTACGCATCTTCATGCATGTGCTTGTGTCTTGATATATATACAATATACATAAGGTGTATGCTACTGTAGGGTTCAAAAATTGTGTGGATGCTGTCTAGTTTTGAGGTTCCTTGCTGCAGGATTTACTTGGCAGAGTAAAACATTTATGTGAAGCCTCTCAATGAGGAGCCAGAGAGGAAAAGCAAGAGAGGCAGAGGATGGTACATCCTGACCTGCAATGAACTGTTGCCTCCTGTTGAGCTTTCATTTCATGGTTAAATGTGGAGTTAATGGCTGCTCTTACATGGTGGTTGGTGGCTTCAGTGTCTCTGATTCAGGGCCTCCATTAGTCGCTGCGGCTTAAAAAAAGAATACTGCATTCTCTAAGTGGCGGAGCTAACAACAGCATTCTTGTGCATAGGTTATTACACTCACTACACAATGAACAATTGGCTGACTTCATCCAAAATAAGCTTTGCATTTAATAAAATACCGCAAATTACCAGTGCCAGTATGCAATACTATTATCAATATGCCACCTCTTTGTACATCTGGCATCCTCGACGCTTTGCAGACATCAGCAATCTTTAATCTTACTAAACGTTTATGGGGTTTATAGATCACTTTTAATTGCAATGGTAGAGCTGAAAATGCAGAAATGACTTATTTTGCTGTGTAGAAATAGGAAATGCAGTAAACAAGTAAATAAAGATGATGTAAAAAGAAAATGTTTGCTCAACTTTAGGGAGAATATTTAAAGAGATGTTTCAGAAACATGATCCTTTTAAAGGAACAGTTTGATATTTTGTGAAATATGCTTATACACTTTCTGGCAGAGAGTTAGATGAGATACCACTCTCATATCTGTCTGTGGAATATAAGGCTACAGAGCGTTATCCTAGCTAACATACATGACTGGAAACAAGAAGAAACAACTGGACTGGCTCTGTCCAAAAGCTAACAAAATGCACCTACAGTACCAGTACAAAATCCGAAGTGTAAAAACGTCAACTTTACCACCGTTTTATTGGGTTTTATGTGCTGCATTATTTCTTTGCTGGGAGCAGTTGCCAGGCAACCAGCGGATACTCCTGGAAGTTACGGCTCCCAGTAGTCTAGCTTCCGGTGTTAGTTAGTGATATAGATATAAAACAGTTTTATATCTATGGTTAGTGAGCTTTCAAAGGGCTGACAGGTGGATTTTGTTACCTTTTGTCAGAGCAGGCTAGCTGTTTAACCCTGTTTCCAGTGTTTGTGCTATGCTAATTCAAACAGCTGCTGCCGCCTGTAGCTTTGTATTTAACAGACCGATTTGAAAATGGTTTTTATATTACCATCTAACTCTCTGCCAGAAAACACACAAGTATTTCCTAAAATTCCTTTGAAATGGAGCTCCACTGATTTCACACATCAGTCTGTTTACAGGTCTCAGGGAGCCCACTGCTGCATATGCGAAAAAAAAAAAAAGTTGTATAAAGCCTTTTGTGAGTCCAGAGGGAGCTGCACAAAATCTGATAAATTGCCTCAAGTGATGTCAGATTTTTTTTTCATTTTCAAATTTGTAGTCTTCCGCTCCAACTAACACTGCCTCAGGAGTTAGAAAGAAGACCTCTGGGACCTCCTTAACAGACCTCTGTGGCCCGCTTCTCATCTCTGCTTGAGGCTAGCGGCTCAAGGCTGCATTAGCCGCTACTAGCATAACACACCTGAATCTCCGACCGAACTATCGGTAGTATTAATGTGTGAAACAAAAAACAAGAACAAAAAGACAATAGCTCTGGTTCTGCTGCATCAATTGTGATACTTAAAACAAAAAGAAATATGACTTGAGTATGACAACATTCTAGTGCGTTAAGTGCAATGCTAAATCAGTGGAGAACTCTTTGAAGACCTGACTTGTGCCAACATGTCCTATCAATTCCAGACCAGGGTCATTATAGTAAACTAAACCTGAAATTAAAATAAGTGAAAATTATTTTTAGTAAAGTGAAACTAATTAAAAACTATATATTTAAGAAAAACTGAACTGTTATTTTAGCTATAATATATCACTTCCGAAAAAAAGGAGTCTGCATGAATTTCCGTCAGCTCCCGTGACACTGAATATATCTACGTATTTATTTGTTACATTTTGTTTTACAAAGTTAGGAAAGCAATGTTTTAGTCCTGCCTGATGTTGCCTTACACATACAATAATGATCCCAGTCACTTCCACACAGCGAGGCATACAGCTTATTGATTAAACACTGGTATCAGATCATTTCTCTGTAAAGCCTAGGTATCAATATCGGTATCTGGACTGAAAAAGACGGATCGGTGCATCCCTATATTTTAGAAGCTACCCTTTAGCAAGTTTGTTGTTTTATTTCATCCATTATTGACCATTTGTCTGCAAGGCTAATGCAACACATCGCACTATGTTTCTCTTTTCCTGCAGTGCATCGCCGGCCTGACAAGAGCCCGAGGCAATAAGTTGGTCTGAACCCAACCTGAAACCTGACACACTGTTTGGGGATGTTGGGCAGCAGGAATCTGTGTCCCACCATTTGCACAAATCCAGTTAATACACTCGGTCCACTTTCATCACATCGCTCTTCTTTTATGCATTCGCCACTGGTGAAGGGAGTGCTTGGTCAGCACTTTGAGCTCCCCCACTGCGACTCCTCTAATCACCCCCATACTGTACTGTAGTCACCCCTAGGTGGAGTGGATGTATCTGCTTTTTAAAAGTATCTTAAAAGATTTATTCCATGATTTTCATCAGTGGAGAGAGTACCAGTTTGGAATGAAAATGAGCTGCGAACTCACAGTGAGAATATAGTTTTGAGAAGAGATATATGCATTATGGATAGCCTACATCTGATTTGTAGAAATGGAATTGTAGATGGTCTCTTTGTGGACAGTATATAAACCAGACAACTGGTGGTGAAAGAAAAGAAAAAAGTAGAAAACAATGTGATAAGGGCATGGACAGAGGAAGCGAAAGCCGAGGGCGAGAAAAAGGTTAATATGACAAATAATTGGAGAGAGCTACAGCCACAGGCAGTGTTATTAAAATCAAATCAGTGGTGGATGTGAATACCGCTGGTGAGATTAAAGCCAGTATGAGGTGTTTTAAAGTGTTTTCCAAATATCCAGTGCTGTATCTGAGAGGACAGCAGGTATCTGAACCAAATCATTTCAACATCTATTGTACCTACAGTCCCATTTCTTCGCCGACACGAGGAGAGCACTCCCCAGAATATGAGAGGGATAGGATCCTGAATTAGATATGGAGAATTAATAATTGATGGCGCTAGAGTCGCACACATGCCCACACACACACTCGCAAACTTGCATACGGTATCTGAAGTGTTAAGGATCTGCATCCAAAAGGTCAAGAGGGAGTTCTTCTCGTCAGTTACTTATGGTCAAATTAAATATTGAGTTTCTCAGCAATAGAAGGCTCGATATTCGGTTTGCTGCATCGCGGACTGAATTGGTCACTCTAAGAGAAATGACGTCAACATTTAAAGCCCCCCTCCAGTGTATTTTGGCCTTTCTATGATATTTCATATTCATTTGAGTCATTTTCTGACAATGTTGATTAACCACACTGTTTTTTTTTTTGACAAATAACTAAGCAGTCGATACCAGAGGTTTGCGGGCCTCTAACAGGTACGAACGACGGGGAGCGCACAACTTTCAGCCCAAAAGAAAAAACAAGAGAAAGGTCCCGTTAAAGAAATAAACAAATCACGGTGCGGCTCGGTGCGGTGTCGGTGCTGGAGCTAGTTTCAAATGGTGGGCCTCAGCAAACATGTCCGTCTA
>CAKALG010018642.1:0-14387 GCA_916700815.1 Helicolenus hilgendorfi | reverse complement strand
ATTACATTCTCTCCATTATTCCTGTAGCCCTTAAAGGCCGTGTAAAGGTAAATCAGAGTTTTGTTTCTAACCACATTAAAAATGTTGGAAAATAGTTGCAGAATATGTCAATATATGGAAAACATGAGCAAAGACTGTGAAAATTGTAGTACTGGATTGTGGAGTTAGGCCGTTACACTGTTTTTCCTCAGTTTTGTGTTCAGGATTTTGTAGGCGGGGCTAAAATCATAGCTGGAATACGTACTTGAATCATCCTTAACATAACTCCACCCCTAGCACTATATAAGAACTAGAGTGCATTAGCATCAGTGCGTTGTCCCGCTCGATCGCAAAGTCCTGAGTCCACGATAACTTATAGTTGTTAGCAAGCTATGCCTTCACCGGCACCACCCCGCAAATGCATCTTCCCTGGATGTCAGAAGAACAGCTCGGTGTCATTATTTAAATTTCCCAGCAATGATGACATGAAGAACAGGTGGATTGAATTTGTGAAGAGCCATGTTGATGGAGAGCTGAGAATCACCACGAACACCCGCCTCTGCAGTGACCATTTTGCACCAGAGAGTTTTGAAAACTTTCATCGCAAAGAACTTGGATTTACTTCTAAGCCTCTGTTAATGACTACCGGGGCTGTACCCACTATTTTCCTCCTAATTAGAAGATTGTGTACCTTCTTAGATGTCTTTCCTAGCAGATTCCCCATTGTAATATTTCCATCATCTACTCCTGATAGCAATTCCCTTCTTTCTTTGTCATATTTTTTAAATTTTTTATTTATTTTTTATTATTATTTCAAAATGACAGGATACATAGTAACAGCAGAAAACATTAAAAACATTTACATACAAAAGAAGCATAGTGAAAACATAAACAAAGAGCTTTGCCAAACATAAAAAACAATAGAAATGAAACAAAACCAACATGAAATAAAAAAAATAAAAAAACACAATAAAAAAAAATTAATAAATAAATAATAATTAAAAAAGCGAGAGTAAAACCAAGCACCGCACACCAGCCGGAGCAAACTTTCTCATTTTACAGCTAAACAGTACACTACAAGATGTTTCTGAAAACATTTGAGGAGAGAAATAGGCATTAAGATAACATAATATTGATTCATATTAGATCAGCGCTGCCTAGTTTGACTGTTTGATCGGAGTTCACGAGTGATTGACAGCTGCCTCTGTTGAATGAACAGCCAATAGGAACGCTCTCTCTCTGAAATGACCTGTGATTGGTCAAGGTCTCCAGTCACGGGCTAGATGTTTAAAGCCTGAAAACAGAGCCATGAGGAGGTGCAGAAGTCGAGTTTTCTCTCAGAACACTTGAATTACAATATGCTGAAACGTTATTATGGAATTTCTGCCCAATGATGTCAAAAATATACTGCCTACTGCTGCTTTGATTGGGATGTGCAATATTCTTGAAGGATAGAGCTGAATAATGGTCTGACTGTCATATGCAAAGAAACAACTTTGGATTTAATCAGCTGCATGCAATATTTCACACTGAGCTGTAGAGTATTAGCATGCTTATACAGACATGGTATCTGACAATTCATCGTGTGCTTGCTTTTCCCTGGAGCTAAAATAAAAAAAACACCTATCTAAGAGTATAGGCTAATTATACAGCATATTCTCTTTGTGTGCCTAAAAGCAATTACAAACAATCTAGACACAGTCACTGTCATACACAATTCATCATAGGTAAGCTATGTGTGTTATGATCAGTGTTTGTGAGATGTTCTTAACAACGCATGTCAACAAACAGCCAGTCAGCAGACTGAGTGAGATCATGTGGAGACTATCCCAGAAGTGTTAGCACATGACACACCCACCCGCTGCATCCTGTGTACATGGGTTACCATGGATACTCGGCTCAAGGGCTAAAAGCTTGCAATCAAAGCTGTGTGAGGCTTACAAGCAGAGCATGTATGAGAGGGTTTCTGCAGAAAGGTAGAGAAAGTCATTTTTTGCAGACTCCAGCTATTAAATCAAAGCATATTCTTTTCTTACCACTCACATTTTATATGTACTTGCATTTAGATATATAAAAGGGTGTGATTAACCAATTCATAATAAGAGAAAATCATTCTGCCCACACTGTAATAATCATGCAGTGTTAAAACTAGTTGTTGACCATCAAGCAAGCAGTGGAAATATCAAGACATGTTCCAAGAATAGCCACACACCTCGATCTGTCACCTTTGTGTGAAAACCTATCCCTGACGCTTGGGCAGCAGACACATGGGGAGATGAGGACTGTAGCCTCTCCCATACAAAGGCAAGAGATAACTCTGATCTAGGAAGACACTCCAAAATGTTTAGACCCTCATACACAAGTCCATTTGCTCTCACCTCGGACCTCGACATGTGGGACACCAAATCTCGCTTTACAGCTCAGGTAAGACCCATGATATGGTCTTTTTTCTGGTACAACACATTGATCATTTTAAAAATGAGTTTTTCTTTCTTAGACCTCAGCATGGTGTGGTATGGCTACTGTCTCTGGTACAGGATTTCTGTCCAACATCAACACAAGGTGAGGGGGAAATTTAGGTGACACAGTGATATTAATTTTCAAGTCAGGGTAGTGTAATAAGTTCTGTATTCCAGCACATCTGGAAGCACCGGTGGCTTCAGACAGAACGACCCAGGTCTAAGGAAGTGGCAGTCATTGTCCCATCTGGCGCCTGAGGTTGCTACAAGACCCTTTCGTCCATCTTCGGGGGCTGAATTAAGGGATGCCCGAGGTGATAGCTTTAGACAAGCAGAAGGGGTGCAATGGCTGCAGGATGCTCACGAGCGTTTAGACACTCACCTTGACCGGTTGAGGGCCAGAAATTCCCAGCTGAGCTACAACATAACTGCTGCACAACTGCTTGACATGAAACATAAGGTAAGAAAAAAAGTAAATTTAAACAAATTTGCATTTCTCTCTCTCCTTGCCACTGGTTGTTTAGGGTGGTTTTATAGTTTTTCAGCTGCTTCGAATATGTTTCACTTGGACTCAGCATCCTATTATTTTATACTGATGTGTCTCACAGCAGCTGTCAGAAACAATGGGCGCTCTTGAGCAGCAGAAGGAGGCAGTTGAATTATCCCAATTTGAAAAGAGTCGGCAACGTGGAGAGCTTCATGGAAAGTAAGTGCAGCAAAAGACATGGAAAGGAGAATTTAAACACTTACAAAAAGATAGAAAATCCTGATGTTTAATTCACTCACAAGGGTCCTACAGCTGGAGAAAGACCTGATGCAAATGAGGTCTACTTTGGACAGAGGAAGCAATGGTCAACCAATCGAAAGAATGGCACCAATGAGTAAAGAAGACTTTAACAGACAGGTGTGTAGACTTCATGTATTATGAAAACAGATTTGTGTTCTAAATAATGTATTATTCTTCATTTGCCAAACACTGCTTTTACACTTTGATTCAGGAGAGGCAGAAGGTTGACAGAGAGCTGTGTCAGCTGAGAGAGGCTCTGAGAGATGCTGAGACGAGGGCAAAGACACAAGAAGAAGAACGAAACCAGGCACTCCAGAAACTCCAGTCTTCTGCAGAGGTCAGTTTAAAAATGTATGAGGGAAATCTCAATCTTTACTGTAGATTATTTCTAGACGAAAGTTTCATTTTGTTCCATATTTACACCTTAATGCTGTGTATTATTCTTCTATGTATACGTATAGACACAGAAGACGCTGTTGAATCAAATAGAGGAGATGAATCAAAGAAGACAGAATCACTCTGAAGTGCAAGAACAGCTGAGTGACGCTAACAACAAGATCAGCCAAGCATGCCTGGTCAGTTTACCTCTGATTCAATATTACCGAAGCCTACAGGTACATTACAACATGTTATAATTGGAGTTACATCTTGAAAATTGTCTTTAAAGGTGCTATTGATAACATTCAGCCACTAGATGTCTCATTCTCCCTTTCCCGTTCTTTTGCATTTACTTCACAAGCCGACACTTACCGTCAATCTCAGCCATTTATCCGCTTTTTCCACACTACCTGACGACTCAGAGATACCACATGATACCATTGTTGTAATACTATTGGCTCACAAGCCTTAGAAGTGAGAACCGAACGTCAGATATCTTTAAACAAAACATTCATTTTGGACCCACCAAATTTTTTAAATGATTAATTCACAATCATAATAAATTTTCAGGAAAAGCCCTACTTTTATTTGGCACCTTTCTAAAAGCTCCGTGGATGTAGTATTTATTTTTTTATTTTTTTATATTTGTTTACATAAAAATGTTATCAATAACACCTTTAATTCTTCTCAGGAAAAAGCCATCTTGTCAACTCAAGTGCTGAAGCTGGAGGATAATATTAAAGAACTGAAGGCCAAACTGACAGGAGCTCTGTCTGATAAAGATCCCCTGATTAAGGTATCTTATACAGTATGATCTTTAACTACAATGTCTGAACTATCTAAGATCAAAATATCTAACACATAGCTTTTTTTTTGCAAATATAGGAGAAAGCAGATGTGCACCAGAGGGCCCAACAAGCTTCAGAGGGTTGTGAGTCCCACAACAACAAACAGGATCAGGAAACTGTTGATGAACTGATGAAGGGAGAATTAAAGGCTCTCAGAGAGGTTGAAAGTTTTAACTGAATCTTTTTATGAAGTTGAACTTTTTTTGAATTCTTTATTAAATGATCCCTGTTATGTCTTTACACCAGGTAAATCAAAAGCTGACATGTGAGCTGGAAATGATTGAGCAGAAAGTGAACACATCACAGTCTCAGCTACAGGAGGTAACAGCAGAGAGGGTCTCTGACTCCAAACAGATCACCGATCTGAAGGCAGAACGATCTCAGCTGATCAGAGAAAAAGAGGAACTGTTGAGTAAAATGAATGAAGGTGGACATGAGGAGTCAGAGATTAAAGAAAAGTGCTTCCAGCTCAGGTGGGATGTTGATCAAGAATAGCATCTTCAATATTTGAAGACAAACATATTATAATGTAGTATAATTACCCTCTCTTTACTGAAACCCTCAAACTTTTATTCATCCAGGGAATCCATGGAAGAGGAATTAGAGAAACAGAAACTACAGGATAGGTGTATGTGTTTGGAGGCTGAAGTCCTCGAGAAGGAGGAAAAGCTACACCTGCAAGAGGAAGAGCATCGGAAACATGACGCAGTGAGAGTCCAGAGCGTCGAGGAACTAAAAGCTGTGGCCTCACACTGGGCGGGGAAATGGCAAAAGGTGGCTTTAACCCTGCAGTCCACACAGGAGGAACTAGAGGAGCTAAAAAAGAACAACTCCAGAAATGAAGTAAGACCATCCCTTGATAATAACTTTATTCTACATCAGTTCATTTAGACGCATCTAATTTGAAAAATCAAAAATTCTAATTTCAGCTCCAAGCGGAAGCTGCACATCTGGCAACTGAGATTGAAAGACTTCAGAGAGAGGGCCAGAAAGACAAGTGAGTTAAAGATGATATTGAAAACATTGATAACATTCAGCCACTAGATGTCTCATTCTCCCTTCCCCCGTTCCATTGAATTTACTTCACAACAAGTCGTTGCCGGCACTCACCGCCAATCTCAGACATTAATCTGTTTTTTCCACACTAACTGATGACCCAGAGATACCACGTGATACCAACATCATTTTACTATTGGCTCACAAGCCTTGTTAGAAGTAGTAACCAACCATTAGATATCTTATAGATAAAAAAAACACTCATTTTGGATCTGCCACAATTTAAAATAATTAATTCACAATCGTAATCACTTTTTTTCAGGAAGAGCCGTACAATGTTATCAATAAGACCTTTAATAATATGAATCACCAATTCCACTAGTTAATTGCTGTCTAAATCAAACACATCTTGTTTTGATGATGCATATTTTCCTGCCTAGAGAAGAAATTGAGAATCTGCGGCAACACAAAGCTGTTATGGAGACGGTGCTGGCCAGAGCCAAGGTAGTGTATCCCTCAGTGTTATGCCACTGAGATGATCTAATTAATAAAGATGTAGTAGATATATACACTATGTTGGTTATTTAACTATATGTCTGTAAACAGAAGGAATCAGACTCACTGCTCAGGGTTGAGCTTGACGCATGCAAACAAGAGCTGGAGCTTGAGAGGAGCAGGAGTCAGGCTCTGCTTCATAGATATAAAGATAAAGGTGAATGTACTTCTTTCTCAGTCTGAGGCCCCTGCAAATATTCTCAACAAGATTGCTTTAAAGCACAGACATTGTTATTTTATGCTTTAAACACAAGAGGGCGTTAAAGTGCTGTGACCTTTTTTTATAGGTGGTGAAGCCTCAGTGCAGACTGAGGATGCAGAGACACAGACAGAGTGAGTGGATTTGGATGTGATTTTCATTTTCAAAATGCACCATAAGCAAAATGCTGAAAATGAAATTCTGTGATCTGTGTCTTTATCGTGTACACTTCATCAGCTTATCAGAATCCTCTTTGTTATGGGAGACGCCACCAGACGCCCACAGCAGCCACAACAAAGCCCCTCAGGTAACAAGATGATCCTCCTGAACTGAAATGGATTTGAGCTTAATAATAAGGGAGGGGAGAGTGTGCAGTGAGGATTCAATTACATACAATGATGTATTTTTATGTAAACATGTATTTAGAATAAATAGAATACTGACGGCTAACTTTCATGATTAATAGGCGTGTAGAGAAAGCAGTGAGGGTCAAAGGTTGAAGCAAAAACTGACAGAAGAGAGAAGGAGCTGAAGGAAAAGAATTAAAGACTGGGATGTGAGTCTGTATCAGGTTGTCATCATTACGGTGATAGGGAAGAAGCCCTGAAGAGTATAAAAAGGGAAAGAAATGAGGCTCAAGATTTCTTCTCTGGAGCTCAAGGTGCAGTCGCCATACACCGTGAACGTGCGGTCTCATCAAGCTATGAATTAAATCATAGATATGTGCTGTGGACCAGCAGGTGTGTTGAATGGAGTATTAACTAGCACAAGTCTTCTTTCTTTATCATCATCATGAACGCTCATGAAAAAGGCCTCTGAAGATGCTCAAGATGATGGAGGCCAAGCAAACGTCTCAAGCACTAACTCACTGAGGGTCCAGCTGGAAGGTATGAGCCTGCTTTTAAAGAAAGCTATAGAGGATAGTGTGCTGATTTCACTGGCTCAGCTCTGAAACGTCTTTCCTCCTTCAGAGAGCAGGAGGAGGACGAACCAGCTGCAGCAGGAGGAAACACTGGCGGTCCAGAAGCTTCAAACACTGAGGCAGCTTTACCCGGTAAAGTTTGTAAAAAGAACACCTCTAAAGATGGCCTCCTATCGTGGTGATGGATATAATAAATAACAGACTCCTCGTCTACAGGGTAAAGATGAGAAACCATCTGTTGAAGGCAGGAAGGATAAAACTGTTAATCCAGAGACGGACCAGCAGAGGAGGATGGTCACTGAACAGGTATATACTGTATACTGTAAACATGATTTCAGGTTGGTTTTAATCCAGCAAGGAGGCTCTAGGGAAGGTAATGTCAGTCTGTCCGTCCTCTACTTTGGTTCAGACCGAAATATCTCAACTGTTGGATGGATATGAAATTTTATCATGTCCATTAGCCTACTGAAATTTACAAGCTTCCCAGAAGTAAATAAAGTAATTAAAATGAGCCCCACCTTTACCAGCTGCAACGTTGTGATACTACATTAATAATTATAATCCAATTTATAATATAACTTATTTTGAAATGGCCCATTCTGCATAATGAATACTTTTACTTTTGATACTTTAAAATATTTTGATGCTAATGCATTTATTTTAGTGAAATTTTGAATGCAGGAATTTTCCTCTTAACAGAGTCAGAGTTGCCAGATTGGGCTGATTTCGATTTAAGCTGAAGTAGGCGAGATTGGAGCAAATATGATTAAAAAAAAGTTATTTCTATAAAATGGTCGCTATATCCTGACAGCCCTGAAGAGCTGCTTGAGTGCCTAGTCTTGTTTTATACTTGTTGGAATTAACAACAAGCCTCACAAAGGTAACATACTGTATCTTACAATGTTTGTAGTTAAAGAATCTGTTTAAGGAGCGAGAAGGAAAGGAGGTGGGAAAGGTTGACAACAGATCATCAACAGGTCAGACTGGAGCCTCCTCACCACAAGACTGGTCCCAAACATCTAAAGTTGTGAGGGTAAAGAACCTCTTAGCAACCAACAAAACACTGACAGAGATTAAATAGATTACACTAATGTGAATACGTGCAGAATGAACGTGTTATTTTATATTTTCATTCAGAATTCAGTGGACAGGAGGAGCTGGCAGCAGGGCTCTGGTTTGATGCCAGTGTTTGAGGAGGACGAGGAGGAGAGTGACGGGCCAGGAGAGGAGGAAGGAGGGCCAGCAGAGGAGGATCATGATGAGGAAAACTTCCACAACCAAAGCCAACAGGTTGTAAAGGCTTAAATTACACCAAATGGAATGGTTATCAAGTCGAAATATATACATAAACAGTCTAAAACGGGATGTATATGCAACAGCTAACATCAACATAAAACCTCCAGCCACCACAACGCTCAAAAGAACATCTGTATCTGCTTGTCTGCATGCTAGTGTGTTTTATAAATAACGTCTGCAATTGATGCAAATTAATATCATTGATGGCATAATCGTGGCACACAGATTATATCATACAATTAACAGAACATTCATTCATTACATATACACACATATGTGCACTAATCCCAGCTTTAATCAAAGAGCATACAGGGGAGGGGTGTCAGCCTGGCTGCACAACCACTTAGACTCTATGTGAAGCCTAGTTCAGCTGTAATCTCACATATGACTCTTTCTACTCGGGAAATAATCGGATTTGAAGCTGAGGAGTGGACCGGTCAGCTGGAGCACATCTGACTTAATGATAAGAGGATAGGAAAGAGTTACAGGACGTCACTGTCTTTGACTGAAGGCCTGTAACTATGACAACCAGTCAGTAACATCCAGACATAATATGATAAAGTCTGTATCAAAGTCATTAAAAAGTCTAAGTGCTATTGAGTAGGTCTAGGCAAAATATCAATATTATATCGACATCGTGATATAAGACTTTGTATCGTCTTAAATTTTGGATATGGTACTATGGCTTAAGACTCGAGAACTTTGTTGTCATTATACGAGCATAAAAAATTGCGTTTGCCTTCAAATCATACGTGTTGTCTTTTCCTGGTTTTAACGGCTGCATTACAGTAAAATTATGTAATCTTCTGAATTTAGCTGTTCTATTATTTGCATTTACCCACGTAGTCATTATATCTACATTGCTGATGATTATTTATCAAAAACCTCATTTTGTAAGTCACTAGTGAAGCCTATACGATATCGTCCCAATATAGATATCGAGATATTTGGTCAAAAATATCATGATATTTGATTTTCTCCATTTCGCCCAGGCATAGTATTGTGTGCTGATAAATAAGAAATAGCAAATCCCATCTTCTAAAAAGTACAGACTGTGAGACAAAAGATCAAGGTCTTAAATGTTAAACAGGAAGTTGCACTTTACAATAAAATGATTTTGCCCTCCTTTGAACTTCTTTTTTAGCTGCTATTTGAAAAAGAGATGTGAAACAAATGATAATGAAAATCTACTTTAGAAAGCATTCATTTTAAAAAATACAGAATATATCAGCAAAAGAGGATTAGCAATGAAAATATGAAGATGAAATGAGAGATTTGAAACCATTCTCTCCTCTGCCAGATGTCAACTATGAGCGCAGAAATCCACAATCTGAAGGCACAAAATGAGAATCGGCTTCAAGGTGAAGTTGTGCATGAATCGGTATAATAGTCATTAGTGTAAATGTGTGCTGTGATCTGTACCGTGTTTTTAGTTTGGTGGGAAAACCATGGGATTCATGTCTTTATGTCAGTCAGGGACATATCCACAAATACCTAACTGGGCTAAATAATATGAAGCACATTGTTTAATAAAATAACAGCTACTTGTCTCATCGCTATTGGTGGATAAGTCCCTGATCTTAATGAATTTACCTTCTTCTTTCTGTAATATTCTAACTTCTGCGTGTCTAAGAACACAAATTGATATGACATTTTGAAATATTAATCTTTGTGTAATTTTTCCTGATTTAGCCACACTAAGGCGCAAGCAGCCGATCCAGGACGGCCCTCCTACTGCGAAGAAACTATCAGACAAGTCCTCTCACTGTTCAGATGAGCAGAAGAGGCCACCTCTCCTCTATCCTGATGGGATATTCCTGGCTGAGCTTATAGGTATATGTAGCCCTGATGAAGATGAAGATGAAGACGAGGGAGAGGACAAATGAGGTGTTTTGTTTCCTGCATTGGGCAGAACTTGCTATATACAACTCTATACATAGACCAGTCATTACAGGGTGCTGTACCAGCAAACGTTGTGCTTTACAGCTTTTATTTTTTAATTTCTGTCAACTGAAATGTAAGAACTAATCCACAGATTCTGCTAAGGTGATACTTGGTTGATGCTTTTACCTCGTACAATAGTGTTAATAAAAGTCTCCAAGCTACCTCATGCAAAAGTGTGTTTTATTTATATGACATGATCGTTCTTCACATCATTTTGACATTCAGAAAATCCTACAGCCAACAAGATATTTCAAACCTATCTCAAAAGAACATTGACATTACAGATGAGAGAATAGACAGTATACATTTGTGTGTATTACGTGTATTTAAGTTACCAGGAATGAATACTAGAATAACTCTTCAGGATTTCTAGTTAAATATCATTTAAATTACCCTCATGTTTTTCCTTTGTTTAGGAGAGACCGAATACACATTACAAGAGATCATTAAGTTCTCAAAAACTGTAAAAGATCCATTTAGAAAGTCTATCCTTGGTAATCTTTCACAAATAAATTGTTCTGTTATAAGCCTAAACATTATGAACTTACATTTACAAAGGTAATGCTTGTGCGCTTACATTACCTTCCCATTGCAGAATTCACAGACTGATACACTGAAATAAGGCCATTGTCAAGATTGTATTGCTGAGTGCCCATATATCCACCCATTAGAACTGTCAGTAAACACATCATTTGATATACAAAGTGAAACATTAGCTGCGTGCACTTCATGGCAAAGGTGACCTATAGTTTGGATGCCCACTGGGTTCATACAGTGCGTCAGGTCCACGTCTGGTCACAAAATAGTTGTTTTCAGCACACCTGTGTCTGGTTGTACCGTGTGCCAGCGTGGCTGCTCCATCTGCAGGCTGCACATGTCCCTCCAGTGAGCACGTCCTGCATCTGCAGCCTCGGCTCCGATTAGGACTCGACCAAGAACTTTACCTCCTGAAAGGACCTGAATTTGAGCAGGAATTCACAGAGTTACATTACGGATAAATGTAGTTATTTGCAGAAATGCATTTTATTCTGTGATTGCGAGCTACCACGGCAATCTTTACCTGCATGATTATGAACTCCAGCATGAGGGGCAGCTGACTTACGTCTCCTGGAGGCAGGTCAAACAGGAAAGAAGTATTCCACTCAGTGCAGGAGCTTCCTTCAGTTTCTCTGCAGCTGATCACAACTCCTTCATGGTGCAGATTGATCACAACCTGGTATTCTGTGCACAGTATAAAGTGTGAGAGAAAATCTATTGTGGAAGAAAGATTAAACACAGATAACTAAGATTCAAATGGATATCGTGATGAGGTGTTTGCAAATAAGTCAAATTAGAAACTATAAATGGCAGGACAATACTATGCTGTATAATCATAAGACAGGTATGTATTGAGTTGGAATATCCCAAAGCCAAAAAATATGTTTTTGTCAGTTTTCGGTATCAAATCTTTCTTTTTTTGCTAAGGCTGCCGACCCCACAGTTGCAGTCAACAAGCATACATTTTCTAATCCACCACAGTCTCTGTATTAGTTATTCAGATCTAAAACACACTTATCAAAAGGTGGAAATGGTGAAACTCACATCTCACAAGAAAAGTTATGCACGCAGTTATAAAAACTGGATAAAAATTAATTAAAAAATATTACTGTCTTACTGACCACCTTTTCTCCTGTAAATACACTATACAGTATGATAGACTGAAATACAGAGCTAGAATGCATAAAACACATATTTTCCTCTGTCTTTATCCATAGCAATGCACTATTGTCCACTCAAATACTTTCACAAAACAAAAAGAGATTATCTCAGTCAAATTCATGTGACATAATGTACATCCTAGACAGATATCATAACATCTAATGGCTCTTTATACAGGATGTCTGCAATAAAAGTGATGCCTTGACGGGCTAATGCAAACAAAGATTAGATCTGTCAGATCAGAGATCCAGAGGAAATTGGAACATTTCCCTGAGGATTGTGAATAGTGAGGGATTAAACCACAATGTCATTAAAAAAAAGGGATGATCTCCTGCTGCATTCGGGTCCTGTAATACATCATTTAATCCCCTAAACATTAAAAGCAAACATAGGGAATTACTTTACCTCTGCCCCTGGATAGCAAAAGTTAGTGCCCACGCACGCTTGCATAATGCCTCTGTGCATGATGTCCTTGTGGGATCTCTAAATCAAACACATTTTTTAAAATTCCAGTGATATTAAATATTGGTTTTACCTGCTGCTGCCAACGTGTGAACGAGGCTGTCCAGGTTATCTGCTCTGAGGACCGTGGCTTTGATGCGATGAGCTAGAGTCTGATACTGAAGCAAGATGAAGATCTGTGGCGGACAGCTGAGCCCCTTACACGTCGGTGCATCCTGTGAGATCAGACTCTGTTGTCAAAGAGCAGAGAGGGAAACCTCCGTCAGCAGGAAATACAGCTTTGTAGTATATAAAAATCACATAAATCACCAAAGGAAAAGTTTTAGTTGTACTGACCACAGAGATCAAATGTCCATATGCAACAAAACAAAAATCCAACAAAACAATATGAAACAAAAAAATGATTTTTGTCTTCATGTGTTCCACTTTTCGCTCGTTGCAGCAGATCATTTCTAGACAAGTAACCTTTCAACTGGATTACCAACAACCGGGCACAACAGGCAACTTTTTGCCCCGGGCCCCCAGACCCGCATGAGCCCCAACACCCCCAGGTAGAGCTTGAATGATCATTCTTGACCTTTAATCCTAAACTGAAGTCGTAAACGTGTTCAAAAGGGGGGCCCAAAGAGGCCCAGCAACAGATTTTTTGCCTCAGGACCTCCTTAAAAGGTTAAAGATAGGGTTGGTAGTGTTGTTCAAATACATTTTTTGTTATATTTGTTGAAATTCTCTTTACATCCAGAGAGCATTCAATAAATCAAATGACGGAAAAATAAATCTGGTATCTTTGCAGGATTGTAATAAACCCGTCACTGGAGTCTTCCACAAGCTGCTAGCTTGACAGCTGTGAGTACTAACAATCGACTGCTGCAGGGATGTCGTATTTTTGTAGGTCAACCAGGAAGTCATCATCACCCTGATTCCCTCAACAAAAAGCCAATCGGATTTTTCCATTGGGTTTTGGATTATTGCAGAAAATAACACGTTTATGATACTTACAAGTTTTGTTCAGCAAGATGATCTCCATAAATGAAGACCACTTTTATGAACAAACTACACCATGGTCACATGAGCGCGAGTATAAACAACGAGGCTGTAACGGCGGACGAAGACTTCAAAGTTCACGAGTATTTATTGATGTATTTTATATCGTAGAACAAAATGTTACAATCTCTTAAGCTTGTGTTAACTACAGACCATCTAAATAAAAACCCATTCAAAAAAACCATTGACTTCCAGACGAGCGAACCAGAAGTGCTAAAATGCTGGCTCATTTACAGGTTTTAGGATTCATTCCAGTAGCACTCTATAGCCATGTTCGTTGTTTACGTTCATAATGATGATTTGGGGGGAGTGGCTTTGGAGGGAGGCCTGAACAGACAGGCTGTCGGTGCTGCAAACTTGGCGACATTCTCACTAGATTTAGCGAGCTGGTCAGCAGCTAATGCTGCTAGTTACTTTCATTTGAAAAGAGTTGACAACACTAGGCTGGGATTTTCGGATGGCTCATTTTTAAAATCTAATGTATTCTTGCTTGTTTCTCAAGATCACCAACCCTGCCTTTAGTCTACCCATACCTCTATGTATCTTAACAATAAAGTCAACATCTGCTCACATTAATTCAATACACTGATACCTTTTTCCGCTTCCACTTGTTTGTGTTGAGCTCTTTAGTGAGGTGAAAAGGATGCTCTGCTCTCCAGTCTCTTCCTCCACATTCGGCCTCCAGTTCACCCAATGTGGTACTGCCTCCAACGCTGGGAAGTTCCCGTGTGTATACGGCTATTCTCAGTACACACTTTTGGAGCTCCTTCACAGAGCTCACCTTCAGAAGCAGCTCCAGGCTGGGGGCCTCTGGGTTGAG
>CAKALG010018641.1:0-22941 GCA_916700815.1 Helicolenus hilgendorfi | reverse complement strand
GGCGTCTTATTAACTGAAAGCTGTGTTATTGTGAAAACATGACATTCTCTCAGAGTCTTCACACCTTAGCGGCACATTTTCACACAATTCACATAATCCTCTTTTTGTATGCAAATCAACCTCTTGATTTGAAGTGAAACACGCAGTGATGCATGGTTATATTTCTAGGACTTCCATCATCATACATATTCTTTGATTTTTACACAATATTTCATTGTTAAAGCAGCTCAGTTATGTGTGTTCAAACATGCAGTAAGTTATTCATACTGTATTCACCACAGAAGTGATGCAACACTTCTGAATAACAAGAGAGCTAGACGGCAGAGTTCACAATCCAAATAAAACGTAATTAATTTTATATGCACCATGTAACTGTAAAGAATCTGGATTTATTTTATTGGTCTTCATAGGGCTGTCGCATTAACAGCAACATTGCAATACTGTGCTATTGACAAGCCAACTGCAGGGAATGGCAAGCTACCGCCACAACCGCTATGTTCACGTTTTTACATTTTTGAATTCTTTGCAATGGGAGTGCAGCATTTTACACTTTGCTACAAACGTCAGCAGCGCGACGAGACGCTGAGCGTTTACTCTGTGCCGAACGCTGGACGTTTAGCGTTTTCTCTGGTTGCCGAGAGTTGAAACAAATTGCACTCGTCACTGTCTCTTTTTACCCAGCCATTCAATCACAATAGAGGAAGGGGCGGGTTGGTCTTTAAGTGCTGAACAACATCAACAATGGAGGAAAAATGAATACACATAGACCGGCGGGTACGTCATCTCTCCCTACGTGCTCCGGCCTTGTATCATAGCAACCGGACGCAACCACAGCATCTCAGCTGAAAAAAAAAAACACTGCGCCCCATTGCCCTTCTCTGTTCAGCATTTATCAATAAAGAAGTATATAATTAGTTTTAAAACTGTCATCTTTTCGTCATCTAAAAAGCAACAATATACCTAGCCTTACAATAATGCTTATTTATAGAGCACTATAATCTGAATAAATGAAATAATTTGAAAAACAAAAAGGCAATAATACCACATATCGTGCTGTTGAAGCTGATCATTATCACTGCAGGAGAAATTCCCTTCACAGCGACAGCCCCGGGTCTTCAGAATGACAACCACGTCTCCTCTCTGTCCAACAAGGGTATCTACACTCTTCAGCCGTACATTCGCTCCAGGATAATCCGAGTGAGTGTGGAGGACATCAAAGTGCTGCTGACCCAGGAGAACCCCTTCCTCAGCAAACTGGAGGAGAACGCTCACGCTCAGGCCAAGAAAATGGGTACGCACGGCAAAAATACAAGACATGTATTCCAACTTGAATAGCCCCTTTCAGAAAAGCAAAGTAGTTACTATTACTACAGATTGTACTACCGCAGGTTTCTTTTCTGATGCTGGAACAAAATGTTTTTTTTGGAAGCAGCCGAAAGCAGCCTAGAGGTTAGAGTACTGGATTAGTGACTGGAAGGTTTCTGGCTTGGCTGGCATAAAATGAGAGAGGAAAGTGAATGAGTAATGTTTCGTCCTCTTCAACAACTTGTGTTGAGCTGCCCTTGAGCAAGGCACTGACCCAAAAACTCGCTCACAAAAGGAGCAGTAAAAGAAAACTGTAGTTACACTGGTAAATGTCAGATATGTAAGAAACTGTACATGCTGTTGCTTTCTAGTTCTGAATCTTATTCTTCTCTCCACAGTAATGGGTAGCATTGTGTTGAAGTACATTCCCAACCCAAAGTAAGTTGTTTCTTTTACATTTGAAGTGTTTGTACTCATGTCATTATCCTTTTTGAAGTAGTTTTTGGTCGTTTCTGACACCCACCACAACCCTCTGTTTTGTCAGTAACCCAGCAGAGCCTCAGTGTCCCATCCAGCTGTGTGGCTGGAGGGGAAAGACGTCCATCCGAGCCTTCGTCCCCCGCAACGAGAGGTTTCATTACCTCCGAATGTTAGGCGTGGAGGTCTTCAGAGACAAACAGGGCGTCGGGCAGAAAGGGAGGGACGGAGAGAAGGGAGGAAAGGAAGAGGTAGAGGACGAAGTGGAAAAGGACGTTGAGGAGGAAGGGGCGGCGGAGGCAGAGCTGGAGAACGGTGATAAGAACAAATCATCAGAACCAAAGAAGCAACCAGGAGACTAGCAGCTTGGGAATGTAGAGGAGATGGTAGAGAGACAGGAGGACTGACTGACGACGTATCGGAGCTCTTAAGAGCACGTCAAAGACCACATCATGTGGTAGAGGAGGGTGATGTGCCTCTACGGGTTTCTCTGTTCACCACACTGCCACTGCAGAAGGATTCCCTCCCACAGATGGACTCCCTTGGGATTTTTACTTTTTGGATTCCCTCCAGGAGTTTTAGTTAAATGGCTTGTCTTATTTTACTGTTTTTTTTGTATTTTAAAGGTATACTATGCAGCATTTTCCTAAAAAAACAATGTATAGACAATTAAGACTCACTAGAAGTGTGTGTCGGTTTCTGCTTCTGATTTTGCTGTGTTCAGGACGTTTCTGGGCGTTAGCAGAGAGCCTTTGGGTGTGTAACCCCCAGCTAATAAGAGCGCGGAGGGTGTGAGGTCCGTTCTCATTCCCAAGTCGTCAAATACTGCCGCTTTGTCTCGCCCCTCGGCGTCTGATACTGAGGTAAAAGGCACCCTTAGCGGCGGTACTTGACGACCAACAGGTTGTTAAATCGCTGTGTTTTTGTGTGTTTCAGCTTTTCCCCCAGTTGCATTCTTTCAAAATCTGGCAATGCGGCACCTTCCCGCAGGGTTGTGAGGAGGTGTGGGTGTATTTATTTGTGCATTAGAACGTAACTGCCATAAAACAATCAGAAAATAACGTTTTATTCCTCTGTACACTGCTTTTTTTTTCTCACCAACGCCGCTCCCTCTCTTTATTCACTCTCTCTCGCCACTTTGAATGCTGTGTTTGCAAACAGCAACCGACAATGCTACATAGTATACCTTTTAACAAACCTATTCCACTGATCAAGTGGCTTACATTTTTTCCTTTAGTTGCTCATGAGAGGTTTATATTAACTGCTATCTCATTTTCTATACCTGTAATTAAGCAGAAATATGGAGTTGATTAAAAGTGTTAAAGGTTAACTGTGTCACCACCTGTTTACATTATTGACTTTATGTTCATTCTTGGTCTACTGAAGTATTAAAGGCATGCTTGAGAAGGGGTTGATTACTTCTGCAAATTACAGACATAATAAAATTAGGAATTAAATAAGAGTGTGAACCCCTAAAAACAGTGGTAAATAAAGTGGGTACTGGTGCATCCTGGGACGGGCTAAGGGCGCTGCAAGTTTTAATTCTTTTTACTGAATATTTATAATAACGTTTCACCACATTAATACACATTAACTTGCATTAATATTAACTACCTTTTCATATTAAGTTTTCAACTGTAGAATAATAAGAAGAAATAAGCTAGTATAGTGATCAGAATCACCTTTATTGGCCAAGTATGTGTGCACATACAGGGAATGTTTCTGTTTTATTTGCATTGCTCTCAATGTACACATACATAGAAATAACAGCTAGGAACAAGGACAACAAAGCTGAACAAATAAAGATAAAGAATAAACAGGACAGTTCAACCTCTGCTCTTTTTCTTGAAGGGCGGAGCATCACACTTTTCCAATTTCACAGCTGTCAAATAAAACAGTCAGATCCAGCTATGATACCAAATAAGCCCAAAAGGACATCTCAACACAAAACATCTCTATTTAGTCAACAAAGATATATATATATATATATATGTATTTTTCTTATTATAGATTTGTTTTTAAAACAACTAAGGTAGGAATATGGAAAAGAAAGAATATAAAAAACCCAAAGTTAACTTCCCATGACAGCAGCATATTTGCAGCATCTTGTCAGCGGTTGCCACGGCAGCTTCGCTGCACTGGATGGACGGATGGACAGACATCTCTCCTCCTGTTTATTACCCAGTCCAGCTGCCATGACAACAGCCGTCATGACAACCAGCCCCCTCACCTCTCTCTGGTGACGGGAGGGAACAGAGGACAGAGGGACCACAGAGAGCATCACTCCTACGCTCTCCTCTTCATTTTCTTCTCCCGACTCCCTCCTCACTTTTCTTCTCTTATCCTCTCTCGTTCCCTTCTCTCTCTCTCTTTTTTTTTTTTTTTTTTTAAATTTGATCTGTGACCTCTAAAGTGCACGACAGTGGGTATTAACCACGCGGGAAGAGCGACTGTCATGTCAATTCCCTCGGCTGTGGATGTGCCAGTGACAGCGCTGTTTGCAGAGGCAGAAGGGGACAAGTCTGGAACAAGAGGAGTCAATGTTTGGGTTACATGCTCAGATCGAGAGGAAGGGTAAACCCAGTTGTGACCTGCTTTCTCTGCTTCTGTTTCCAAGGAAAACAAAGGCACATTTTGACTAAAATCAGGCTGATTTCCAACCTTGATTTGTACTAATATGACAGAGACAGACGGAAATGAAAGACTAAATGGTTGATGATTGAACAGCTGAGGGAGGGGTTTGGAGAGGATGAACAAGGTCAGGGAGCAAAGAGAGTTTTTAAAAATTTGTGTAAGGTATTTCAAGGTTGTGCCATAACAGAGGGGGGCTTCAGCTGCTTGCGGAGCCAGTCAAGGATGAACGAGGAGAGAAAAACGCTCCCTCTTTTCCGAGCTGAGTAGAGGATGAAAATGGAAGGAGCTGAAAATGATAAAAGGCCTTGGGAGGATGAAGAGACATGAGTGAATGGAGGGTTACACAGAGGGTGGAGGGTGAATAAATTGAATTGGACAGATAGAGAAAGGTTCGGAGATAAGGCAAAAGTTGTTACTGAGTCATAGGCTTGTCTGTGTGCGTGGGAGTGTGTGTTTGAGTTAAGCCTGCGCATGAATATGTGTGTATGCTTCGGTTAAGCCCGTCTTTGTGTGTGTGTTTAAAGTGTGCGTGCGCTGGTTTGTCAGTGTGGAGTGATGCCTCCTGCCTTTTAGCCTCAGAACCTACTAACACCTGTAATGACATCAACTCCACACGGGGACATATACGTTAACGTTATACGTCCTCTTTCACCTTCATCCTCTCTCTCACACTCGCCTCTCTTCTCTTCCTAGTCTTTCACCTTCTATTTAAATTTCCATCCAGTCCTTGACTCCGACTCTATTCATACCACTCACTTCCTCTCTCCATTTTGATTATATTTCTCCCTGGAAGAGCTTTCTGGGAGCACTCACGGCCTCCCAAAGCTCAGATTCAAAAATGTTCTCAAACTGTCATCTCGATTTAAGTCTTTAGTTCTCCCCGCAATACACCATTTTTATTGGAGCACTAGTGTTCTCCTATCCTGGTACACTGACATATTTTTCAAGGTTTCAAAGAGTATCAAGAGTATAAAGTGTAATTGAAACCTACTAGTTCCCAGTAAATTCATTATCTGGGTATTGCTGCACTTTAAAGCTGCACAACTTCATATTTATTTAGTGCAATGAATCAAAATACTTCACTGTAATGTGAAAGATGATAGTTGATACCCAAAAGAAAGCAATATCACATTATTTGTGCGAATTTAAGCTCTGGACCATTTGTGCAGCCCTTGTTTATTCTACCAAACAGCCAATGTACTGACTGTACTGAGAGGTAGTTTGACAGTGTGTGTTTGTGTGTAAGTTCAGCCTTTGACTGATCTTAGTTTCTTCTTCTGTAGACTCATGAGCCCCCAGGTGAATTTGCGTCTATTCGCAACCACTTCTGTCTTTCCATTGGCTCTGTCTGAACACACTTTTAGCCAAACCCACTGTACACAACCACCCGATTCAACTGTTATCAGCCCTTACGAAAAAGTAGCATACTTCAAGTTTATTTTATGAAGTAAACTTAAGTTAAGTATATTTCCCAAGGATACTTTATGTAGTAAGTACTGAAATCAATGCACTCGTAGTATACTTGTAAGTGTACTACTTTAATACTTCTTGGGACTAAATTGGCCCACTATTTAGTTTATAAAAGTATACTTATAAGTGTACTTTAAGTGTAAGAATAGTAAACTTTGCGTACACAACTAGTTTACTTCTAAGTTGTATTTTGTACTATACTATGAAGTGAACTATACTAAAAGGGAACTTATAGGTATACCGTTAGTTTAGTTTAGTCATATTTTTTTCCTCAGGAGTTGGTGGAGACCAAAACAGAGCTAAAAGGAAAGTGAATATTTGATTTATTTATAGGCAAACACTAACAAGTTGAATATTGCTAGCAAGGATGACATTGTGTTTTGAGATTGTTGTGATTTTTTTTTATATCAATTTATAACTTGTTGTATTATTTAGTATCCATTTCCAGCCTTTATTGTGTTTTCAACCCAGTTTAAGGGACATTTTATGATATCATATAAGTTATTACATCATTTGACATTTATTACATCATCCTTTGCTTTCCAGCTTGCACTGTTTCAGGAAACGAAGAACATAAAACATGTCGCCTCCTCTGCTCACTTGTAGCGAGCTCTACATCAACATGATTTATAGGAGTAAATGTGTGACGTCACTGGAGCTCTAGTCCAGACAATAAATGTAGCCACAGTGCCACACCGCTGTGGATGTTGTCCCTTCTTCACCTCTTTTTCTTCTTTTCCTTCCTTCCTCCTCCTCCTCTTCCTCCTCCTCCTCCTCCTCATCGTCATCCCCCGCTTGAGTTTGATGCTCCTGCATGCTTCATGCACTCTGGCGCTCAGCCTCGTGGACATGCATATATGTTTGAGATTATATAATCAAGCTGTTACGCAACGCTAAAAGAGACAGAGGCAAATTCACACACACACTCAGGGAGAGAGAGAGAGAGTGACAGAGGGGTGGTGTGGTGTGGTGTGTGTGTATGTGTGTGTGTGTGTGTGTGGTGGGTTGTTTCATGTTTGGATTAAACCAAAGCCCACTCAGCTCCACACACACACACACACACAACTGCTCGCCCTTTTAAAATCCGCTGGTAAATCTCTGGTTATGGATGTTGGCTCTGTCTGATAGTGTTATTGTGCAAAGCCTGTGTGTGTGTGCTTGTATCCATGTGTGCACGTGCACCCTCAAAACATAACAATTTTTGCCTTCCCACTCCACACATGCACAGAGGCGGAGCTCGTCTTATGCGATTTTATTTCTATCTCTGAAACACACTCTGTTCTCTAGCGTATGATGCTGCAGCTTTCAGGCCTTAATCCTTTTTTTTTCCCTCGACTCGTGCTAAACGTGTAAACGTGTAAACGTGAGTATGCATGTGTGTGCACGCTCCTCTTATGGCACCATTAGGACCGAATGTGTACCACGACTGCATCTGGGGTTTAAACCTGAATTAACCTCTAATGCGTTATAAAATCATCTCTCATAGGTGACAAAACACCCACTCCTGCATTAGGCTGAATTAAAGCCAAGAGGTGCACTTGAGTCCTCTTCGCACTTGTCATAATCACCCGCTGAACAGCACCCACATCACGATGAATCTCTCTGCTTACACATCAACTATGACAAGTGAAATAAGGTCAAACACTAAACTAATAACAGGATTAATAAATCAGTGTTGTGAATATCATAGTCTTTTTTTAAGGGGTCAGAGGGCAACTCCAGGGTCTGAAAAGTGAAGCCAATTAAGTGCCTTAAACTTGCATTCTTTCTAACAGCCAGCAGGGGGAGACTCCTCTGGTTGCAAAGAAGTTTGATTGTATAGTAGTCTATGAGAAAATTAGTCTACTTCTCACTTGATTTATTACCTCAGTAAACATTGTAAACATGAGTTTATGGTCTCAATCGCTAGTTTCAAGTCTTCTTCAATACAGCATGATGTTCATTTAGTAAATAATGGTCCCATTTAGAGTCAAATAGACCATAAAGCAGGGTGTGCTTTAGGGCATGGCTTCCTTGTGATTGTCAGGTCGCTACCACGGCGTTGTCCGGTCTGGGAGTTGTCCGTGTTTTCATCTTAGAACTTTAACTCTTTCACAGTGTGTTTTCAGTTCATGAAAGTTAATTGTAACCTTTTTTTGGACATCTAAAAATGTCTTATTCAGCGTTCGGTTGTACTTAACTCTGGTGTCACTTCTAGTTGCAAAAGACCAAGATGGTGACGGCCAAAAAACAAGCCCCCAGGAAGAGCTTTGAAGTTCTTAAAGCTAATTTTCATAGTGGCCAAACGATGGTGCTACAACTTCTGTGTACGTCACGTGATGTAATTGGGCCCAAAAATACTTTTCCCCGTAGACTTACATTGGGAACGAGACATCTGTAACTCGGCGGATCTTTTTTTTTTAGGTATATCAACTTCCCAGTACGAACACTTAAAATAGCCCTTATTTAAATCATTAGGTCCTAAAAGTTGTAAAATGCACTAACAGCCGAATCCGGCTGGAGCGAGGGCTGGGAGGCGGAGTGTGAAAGGAAACACTACTGCGCCTGCTCTATGGGGCCAATGGATGCGGAAGATCGCTGGATGATCCGGGTAATTTATTACTTGGTAGTTGGCTATTTTGGCTTCATGCGCTACCCAGCAAATCTTATAGGAATGAACGGGAGCCCGCCTACAACGCTGTATCCAGTTCTCTTTATACATCCATACCAAAAACCAAGATGACGACGGCCAAAAAAATGGCAGTGCACCAACCAATGGGAGACGTCACGGTGACTACGTCCACTTCTTATATTCAGTATAATAGGGGTACATGTATGTGTTTATTTAAAAAGAAGGGTTTGGGTTTCTGAAAGCACAAAATCCCTTCATATTGGTCTAACCCAAGCTCACTGCACAGTCCAGGCTCATTGCTTACAAACTGTACTTACTTGCTGCCTGTCAGGTTGACTGATCTCAAATATGGTCCAAAGCTTTATCCTCCTCTGCAGCACGGAGAGAACGACTGGGTAGTATGTCAGGATGACAGTTTGGGGTTAGTTTTACCTGCCTGTTTCCCCGAGTGTGCTGTCTTTAACTACTACGTCTCTCTTTCTATCCGTCTCTGTAACCTCAACCCTCATCCCGTCTCCGCTGACAAATCACCAAAAGAGAAATAATAATATTCTCAAGGTAAATGAATTAAGGGTTCAGGGCATAATCCAGGTGAGGGCCAGGTCACCTGTTCACTCTGCACATTAATACTGTGTGCCCATGAGATTCCCCAGCCATTAAGTTGTGCAGCAATGCCTTCAGTCTACTCAGATCCATTTTTCTTAACAGATAAAGCTCATACCTCTTCTGCACTTTACTGCTCAAAAAGTGGCAAATATCTTCAACAAGTACAGTAACAGAAACTAGTTTGAGGCTTTTACCACCGCAGAGCCCTTTAAGAATGCATGAAACACTCCCCTATAGCAGAAGTATTAAAAGAATAGTAGCTCAAAGAGAGAAGGATGGAGAGCGTTTCTGTTGATGTCTGTGGAGGCGGTTTGTTGATGCTGGTGTATTTTTGCTCTGAAGGAGTTTTGAGGCACTTTGCATAAAAAAAATATAAATAAAAAAGAACATTTCGCAAATAGAATAAAAAGCCTGTACTAATTACCAAATAACAGCTTGTAGACTTTTATTTGAAATCAAGCCGCCTCTGCACACGCTCTGTTCATCGTGGTTTGGTTCTCCATGAAGATAAACCACTTTTACTTTTCTTTTTTTTTTTTTTGCTTTAAAAGTGCCTTGAAGCACTTATTGCAGCTTCCCAGAGGCAATCTAAATGTGCTCATGTGAGTCAGAGACTGTAGGATTTTCATTAAGTCCTTGTGGAAGTGCCATGTCTGAAATGCTTAGGTTATTATCAGAACTGATAATAACCTCTACAGACCAGCAGCCCGTTGCATCAGCGCTTCTAAGTTCAAAATTAAGTGATGACTATAGATTTATGCATCACTAAATTAAAAATGGTTGCACCACACAAACTAGTTCTTACAATGAATTGTGACTAAATATTTGCCAGGTGTTAACTGCTAAATGAGCTAAATAAAAACAAATTAACGTTAGTTTGCTAATATAACCTTTTTAGAGTGAAGAATAAAAGAGATAGCCTAAAATGACACTTCATAACATGCTGTTTAATGATAATGTAAACTGGAAGTTTTTAAATTAGGCTATATTTCACGAAAATAACACAACATATGCTACCTTAAATTACAAAACTTACCAGTTGCTAAATGATCTATTAACGGTAGTTAGGTTAGCGTAATCACATTCTTTTCAATTAGTCTTATTAGGCCTCCAGCTTATGATGCTAGTGACATTTGTTCACATAGTTCATTTCTTTATTATGTTAGATGTTTCCTAATAATTGATTTACTGTAGGCTAACTAAGACATTTGTTAGTAACCCGAGTAGCTAAATCTCTAGTTTAAAACTAGGAAGGTCTTTACCATAGACTGTATAAAGATGGATGACATGACAGCACCCCTAAAATGAAGCCAAAACATCTGGATCGCCCCCTGGTGGCTGGCTGCAGTATATGTCATAAGTCCCGCCCCCTCCATGTTAGTAGCCTAGATGGGGCATGGGCCAAATTAAAACGTCAAAGTACACGTCAAACATTTTTTTTCCCAATGATAGTTTCTGTCATTTCAGGTAGCTCTTATCAGGCTTTGTTCAAATTTTAATTTTTCTGATAAGTTTGGTTTTAATTAGTTATTTGATGCGATAAATATGTTGTGAGACGTCAAAGTTCGGGCGAGTGACCTTGATACCGAGGCTCCACCGACAGATCACTACTGCGCAGACTCTGGCTCTAAATGACGTGAACCTCCTAAGATAGCAACTCCCGTATCCTGGATATTACTTGATAAAGTGAAGCTAAGAGGAAGTTCTTCAACACAACACTGGATCCTGTAATCTGATTTACTTTGCTAACTTGTATTTTTAAGGAGTACTGTTGTTCCTGTTCAGTGTCAAACCACAACCCGAACCAAAAACAAACAACAACCCAGCTTTCCGGCAGTGTGGAGCGGATGATAGAGGAGGAAGACGCGACACAGGAAAGAACAGGATGTGTGTGAGGTGGGAAAGTAATGGGTGTTGGGATGATGGGGGTGAAGGCTTAGGGGTCCTGGAGAGTTAAGGGATGAATGAGAGAAGGAGAGATGGATGAGGTTGATGAGGAAAGAGCAAGGAGACAGTGAGAGTTGGAGTTAGAGGCGGGAGGGGAGGAGGTGAATAGTGGGTACAAGGCTTTATTTAGTGCATGCCTGCAGGTGTTGCCTAGTAACAGAGAGGAAACAGATCTAGGGAAGAGAGCTGGAGAGCACATCTCCCTTTATCTTTTCACTCTTTCTCTCTCTCTCTGCTCCTGGCCTAACCCTCTTCCAAAATCCCAACACAGGCACGCACACACACACAAACAAAGACACTCTCTCTGTGTCTTTCTCCCTCAGACTCTGTCACACACAGCCCTGTCCCTCATTAGCAGTCAGGGTGTCTGCTGTCCTCCTGTCAGGAAAGAAGACAAGGAAAGGAGGGCAAGGAGGAGAGAGATGAATAAGGGAGGGAAAAGTAGACACGGAGGAGAGAAAATGCAATGAAATCCTCCTGCATAAAAACATCCACCAAGGTTGTTGCCATAGCATTTGTTGCTCTGCTACACTTCCTCATCATTTTTTTTTTTTAAAAGCTTGTTTTGGACGAGTGTTCCGCAGCACACACATCCAACCGACATGATGGCTTTTAATGAGTCTGATTTGTATTCAGCGTCTTACCGGAGAGCTTATAAAATGAATAAGGAAGGCGGCTCAATAAAGCACTCGATGTGCTGTTGCAGCTTCCATCCAATCATGGCCCTTCGTAGCATTGATCAAGGTTAGATTGAGGGCACTCCGGGTGTGTAATCGACCCAGTTTACCTGCAGCCTTGTTAAAAAAAAATACAGAGTAAAAAAGACAGATAATCACGTTGTACCTCTGCTGTTAACACATTCAAAATCTCTCACTGTCCATGCACGGAAAAACACAAATTGCATCACTAATGTGGCTAATGATCCAAGGATGTTTCTAATGCCTGGACTACCAATGAGTGTCTCTTGTTTTTTTTTCTATTATCTCCTATGTCTTAAGCAGATGCAAAAAGCTACATCCTTGGTTGTTTTGAGCGCTGCGACTGTGTGAGTGTGTGACCGCTGTCTGCTGCTCATGTTCATGCATGCATGTCTTGGTGGCCGGGGGAAGGGCGTGCTTTGCATTTTAACATCTCATCCCTCGCTAGCGACGTCTGCAAAAGGCTTTTCCTGTTCTCTGATTTCCCCCGTCTTGCGCTATCAGTGTCTCTATCTTTCTAATAGTCCTCTGGGAGAGAGAGGGATCACCTTGTGTAAAATCCACACATGCACCGAGGTCTTTAAAACATATTGAATTAAAGGCTCACATAGCATATCCTACCATAGAAGAACTCATTGAGAATCAATGCTGTAACTGTTGCCAGTGGACAGCAAATTGATTGATTTATTAATCAAGGCCGACCCTGATGCACATGCGCGTACACATGCACAGTTAATCCACACCAAAAAAGCGTGTCTGGCGTCACAGAGAGCTGGCACTGAAAGCGCTGGAAGAGGCTAAAAATACATTTTTCCCACATGCACTGTGCCATATAAAATATTTATAGTGAGCCCCAGTCTGCTAAGAATGGCAAAGATGCTACAGAGAGAGAGAGAGAGACAGAGAGGGGAAGTGGCTGCCAAAGCTTGCGGTAGCCTCCGTCCCAGTGCCAGAGCTTACATAAGAGCTAACTGCAGTTTGAAAGAGAGGACACACACACACACACACTCAAACAGAGAGTGACAGAGATAGACAGACAGGAAGAGCAAGAGGGGACTGATTCTACTGTGTATTTATCCAGAAATCTAAATTGATCATCCCTTTCTACAACTTGCTACTACGCATGTCCTGATTTTACCAAGCTTACAGTTGTGGGAGTAATTCATCATTCAAAGCCAAAACGTGTAAGGGAAGAACACAAAATTATGATTTGGATTGCATTATTATTACATTATTTTTGTATAAGTATACAATAAAGTCAGGTGAAATGTAAATACAAAGAACTACAATTACCACCTCCCGGTTGTATGCCTCCGCCAACCAGTCAAGTTACAGTTTACATCCATGTCTGTCCAAAATGTCAATTCATCATTTTATCCTGATACGCCTCTGCCATTTTGGACTGAAAGCTACTACCGGATGTCAGTAAAACGTCCACCTACAAAGTGCAAAATTATTTCTATTCTATTGCCATATTCTACTGAAATGGTTGATCAATAAAATATTATAAATATAGTGAGAGTTTTCAGTCCAAAAAATGGCGGCAGCGGCTAGAGTTTTGTCTCTTTGCTTCTGTACTCATTGTATGAATTCTTGAGTTATGGCCAAAAACGTTTTTTGTGAGTGACCTTCACCTTTGACCTTTGACAACCAAAATCTAATCCATCCATCTTTGAGTTCAATTGGACGTTTGTGCCAAATTTGAAGAAATTCCCTTCTGGCGTTCCGGAGATTTTGCGTTCACAAGAATGGACCGGACGGACATACTCTATGTAAGAGACCCAATAACCCGAAAACAACAATGGTGTGAAGGCATAAAAACAGAAAAAACAAATCCCTGTACTATAGTGGCAGTTATCTAGCTGTTACTCTGTTAATAGTCCCTGGACTCTTAGGGGTTTTCAGAGATCACTTCTCTTGTCATGAGGCTGGCAAGTAGGAAATACCCATTTTACACGCTACACTTCTATGACAGTCTACCTTTTCGGACAAATGATATTTGTAACAGGGAAAAGCACTTCCTCTCTGTGGAAATTTTTGGACTTTCATCATAGTTTCCTAGTAAGGGGCATCAGTTTTTTTCAGCTGCAAATTTACAAATCTGTTCACAGTCCGTAGTGTCGTCAGTACAGTCAGGATGATGACAGAGACACACTTCCTCAAAGTGGCATGCCACTATTTAAAAGCGACATATCCTGCTCATTTTCAGGTTCATACTTGTATTATGGGTTTACTAGAACATGTTTACATGTTTTAATGTTAAAAAAAAGTGGTTGGGCTTAAAACTACTACGTTTGTAAAGTGAAAATGAAACTGAACATTGTGAACATGGGACACAAATGAACAGCTGATTGTAACGTGGAAATGAAACTTAAAGGTCCCATATCGTGATCATTTTTAGTTTCATACTTATATTTTGTGTTTCTACCAGAACATGTTTACATGCCGTAATATAAAAAAACCCACATTATTTTCTTCATACTGCCTGTCTGAATATACCTGTATTCATGCTCCGTCTGAAACGCTCCGTTTTAGTGCATTTCTACGGAATTGCAATGGAATTGCGTTGCTAAGCAACAATTTCGGTCCATGTTTACTGTGAAAATCTTTCTTTTTACAATATGGGACCTTTAATGCACAGGACACGAACAGCGGTCTCCTGGATGAAAGCCTTGTGTTTGTTTAGTTTTGTGAGAGGCACATGTGAAATAGAAATGTATGGTATTAAGAATTTATCTTCTGACCCCTCATTCTGAACCTGGATCTTTGACACCTTTTCATTTATTAATGCAGTGGGTTGACAAAGCAAACATACTCAGATTTCAGAGGTACAAATAGTATGTTTTTTTCTTTTTAGCATGGACAGTGGTGGAAGAGAGAGTATTTATTATCTACTCAATGGAAAAAATGTCCTGAACATTGTTGTGGATGAAAACATGGTTAGTCTCACTAATTACAAAATACTGTATCTTAACCCTTACCTTGTAAATATATATACATAATACATTATATATTTATATAATGAAACATCCATAATTTTTTCTTAAATGTCTGAGGACCATCATATGCGTCTGATGCCAGTTCAAAACCATATTCAGATCTCTAGTAATGTGATTTGGATACTGCGCCATAATTGCATAAATCAATTTGACTTGCCATTGACCTTGGCTGCATCTGGCTGTCTGGCAAGACACCATCTCAGATGGAACAGTATCCTGTGATGGGGGGTTTTCACACTTGATAACAATGTTATAGTAAGACAAAGTGGCTTTTTCGTTAATGAAAACAACATGCTTTAAATCCACAGAGTGAGAACAGGGTGAGAAATGTGATAGTGCCCAAAGGAAAGAGGTCAGATTTCCTGAAAAGTGCTGGAAAACTACAAACACACTGCAGTGTTAACTTCCCTTATATACAACAATACAGAATACAGAAATGTTGAGCCAAACTGGCAGCACATTCTCATTCCCAGAGCGCCAAATACCGATGCTTCGTCACGCCCCTCGGCCTGTATGAGATGCACGGGGCTTTCTATTAACTACAATGTAGACCCATCCACGTCAATATTAAACGCTCAGAGAAAATCGTTGGGGAGTGTGGTGACGTAGCTTAAAGAGCGAAAAAACACACAGGGCATGAGGGGAGATGGATGGATCCAACAAACATAAGGCTTTCATCCAGGAGGCCATTGTCCTTGTCCCATAACCAACGTGTTGTTTGTTCACAACGTAAAGTTTCACTTTAAACCATTATTTTTTTTCCCTAAACCTAACTAAATTGTTTTGTTGCCTAACACCTCTTCCTAACCGGACGCGATGCAAACGAGCGAACATCAGATCGTTTCAGTTTTTCCCAATAAAGATGTCCTAACCTGCTTCGTGCGTCAGCGAACAGGCAAAGCGACGTATCGCTTGTTTGAAGAAATGCTCGCCCTGGCTCTATTTACGCAAAGTTTCGCACACTTCCAACCTATTTTCACTGGTCAAAAATGGACAGTAACTGACAGTTAACCAATATCGCGCTCTCTGTGTAAAAGAGAGTGACATTGCTCGTAGCATATCTGTCAATTTTTCACGCTCCATTCGTCAGAGTTCGCTCGGTTGTTGCGTGTTAGGAAGAGGTGTAAACCTAAGTGAGTGTTTTTGTTTGAATTCACATTAACCACGTGGTTACTGTGACAGAGAATGTGTTCTGTGTTTGGCAGAAAATTGCATCCATATCATTTAGAGGGCATGACATACATGAAAGTTAGCCACGCAGCTCGGTAAACATCACTAATGAGCAGCAGCAGCGATGCTAACTGAGCTCCGTTAGAGCCACACTTACTTTAATTGCTGCAAACAGCTTCCATTCCTCAAACTGCTTCAAGTGTCCTCTAATTTATCTGACGGATGTTTTCCCATGGAGCAAAATCCATTTTTGATGGGCCCCACACATGCACAATGCATGCATGATCAATGTGCAAATCCTCCCCCTCCCCACCACACACACACACACACACACAGTCCGTCTTATCCATACATCTGTGTATCAACAGGGAAAACAAATTCATTATTTAACACCATATTTCTAAGTGAGACACCTCAGTGTATTGGGGCTATAGATGCATAATGCATGCAGGCTCTATAGAAGGAAATCCCATCACCAGTGTCCTTCACTCCGCACAGTAAAGCTTCATCTCATCCTTCCGTAGCTGCGTCGTCACATGTGTGCACGATATTTCATATTATTTCTCATCCCTAATGCATCCTTCAGCTCCTACTAAGACGTATATGTTTTTCCAAGACGGCATCACTGTATGTCATCCTGTGGGAATTAGCATGATCAACAGATAATATATCATGTGTGATCCATATATCATCAATGCAAAAGCTCCAGTACTTCATGCATTTTAAAAGCCAGCTACATACATCATGGATTGACGTATGTATGTGGAGGAAGAGCAGGATCTATAATTCAACACAGGCTTTTTGATGGCTTCTCCCCAGAGATTTCTGTCCTACTGGTTTTTCTTCTCTGACCCTCCTTTCTACCTCCACTGATCCTCTTGACATTAACTCTGTCACCAATTGAACGGTTAGTGTTTCTGTGTGTGAGAGCGTTCGATGCATGTGTGGTGTGTCTCTAATGGCGTGTGGTGTGTTCTGCAGGCGTCCTCTCGCCAGCTCTCGACCTCTCATTGGGAGACATTCTGGGAAATCTCCTCAGCGTTGCGTGTGTCAGCGAGGATGGGGGCAGAGGAAATGGGAGACTCACAAATCACATCTCATCTAATGAAGCTAATAGAATTCAGACGGAGAGGAGAAGCTAACCCCTGGTTCCTTGGGCTGCGTGGCCTTATTTCACTGTCTTGTTACATCCCGTTTTGTTTATCACAATCCCCCATTTTTCTTTGTCTCTGCTCGCTTGACGGAGGTTCACTATCCCTATGTGTTTCCCAGTGGTGCTGCAATGATAAGTTGATTAATCAGTTGGTCGACTGATGGAAAATTTATGGACAAAAGTATTGAGAATTTATTAATCCAGCTAGGCTTCATAGCTAAACCAACAAAATAGTTTTTTTTCATTGAGTTCAAATACAACACAACAAAAAAGGATCATACACCATGACCTCCCTGAGAGATTTTACTGTGCTATATAACCTTTGCCTCTGAAAGAGGACAGTCAATATTTACAGAACCACAAGAGGTTACTTGTCAACCAACAACCGATACTGTTGGTTTTCCAATGAAGACAGTGACCAGTCGTTTATGGAGGACTAAAGTTTCCATAAATAAAATGACTCAATAAATAAATAAATAAAACAATAAAGAAAGAAAGTTAGAAATAAAAGCCTCAATTATCAAATAAATGTTCATCTATTTTTCTATTTCTTTGCATATTTATTTACAGTGGAAAACGCTAGTGATCACGTCTGTTTGGGTCAATTTGATCTCTATATGTCAGGGTGGATGGGTGGGTCAAAAAACACCGGACTTTGATTCGTGTACACAGACACGAATTTCCCTTTTTTTCCCTGACGTTAAGCACGACTTTCAACTACATATTTTTCGTGCTTTTTCCTACGAATATCCAGCGATACATGACGCACATGTCAATTTCCGCTCCAGTCTTTTCAAAATAAAACTACTTAGTTAAGTTTAGGAATAGATCGACTTAGTTAGGTTTAGGCAACAAAACTACTTAATTAGGTTTAGGAAAGTTCTCAGGTTTTCCTGAGAAGACAGAAGACGGAAAACGCATGAAAAATGAGGAATAACTTTTAAGAAGATACCATACAAACCGTTGTATGAGAATACGTTGTTTGTATGAGCGCTTCTCGAAAAAGCTGCAAGCAGCCACACCACAGGCCAAGCATTCGGCTGGTTCTAAACAGGCATGTTTTGCAGCGGCACTGCGTATAATAAATGACAGATTATAATCTACAGGCCACTATAAAGAAACCATTCTGTTTCACTTAAAAACGTATCCTTCTATCCCAACCCAGTGCACTGCTACTACTGCAGTGACGTATCCTCTGACTTTATCATAAAGATGTATGTTCACTCTGAAAATGAAGGTATCACAGATACAAACGTGACTAGACTGCGTCCATAATCCTGAATAAAACAATACTCCAGGTATGACACCGCCCGTAGAAAAACAGTTTATCACCCTTTTCCTCACCCCCTATTAAAATCTCATTCCGACTAAGCTTGCCCCATGAAAACAGATGCCATATGCTCGCATCTCTCAGATTGTCATGGCGCTATTTCATCACGCTGCGTGTTGCTTTTACAAATCACATAAACAGATTCCTCCAGGAGGGGGGTTGTCGTTTTTTTTTTTTGAGGGATTAAAAGCAATAACCTGAATACATAAACACAGTGACGGTCACCTTCCTCTTCTCTCTCTCGCTCTCGTCTCACTCCGCCTGCTGTTTTTCTTTCTGTCTCTCGGAGCTGCCGCGCTGACGTTCTTTTGGATGTTTTGTGTGTCAAGGTAACCTTCAGGGGATTGTGTCTTGTTATCTTACAATTGAATAATGAATGTTTTTGTCTGTTGCTTCCACTCGAGCGGGAGTGCAAACAAATACATGTACGTACACACAGAGCTCGATGTTTTGTATGCTCACTGAGTTAGCTAATCAGTGAAATTAAGCTTCTTCTCTTGCCCCGGTGTCATCAATATCTTGCTCGCTGTCTGTGATCCGTGCACCGTTCCGCCTCTCTCCCGCTCTAATGAGCAGCAGAGAAATATCAACTAGACAAAAACATGAGTGTTCAGGGATCAATTAATTGGGATATGTCAGCAATGATGATAGCAATGTGTGTGTGTGTGTGTGTGTGTGTGTGTATGAGAGGATGTGTGTTTGCTTAGTTTTTTGCAATGTTGTCTAACACCTGCTGAAGAGTTGCTGACAAAGACTGAACCTTGACCTCAGAGTGTGTATCCGTATCAGTTTCCATGACCTTACTTCACCCCCTGTAAAACCAAGTTTTTACACTTTGGTTTTTTGTAAACAAAATGATAATTAACATGTTAATTAGCTTTAGAGGTGTTGGTAGTCGGTTACCTTTGGAAAGAGCCACGCCAGCTGTTTCCAGTCTTTATGCTACACAGTCTTTATGTTACACAGGTATAACTAATAACATTAACGATGCCTCCATAAAGTCCCAGTGAAACGGAAGTTACAGCGTCTTCAGTTTCTGTACTCCGAGTTTAGAGTGATGCAGGAATGAGTCCCAAACACCTGGAAATGGGTGAGCATTTTAGCACTTCCTGTTCCCTCAACAACTATATTTTCAACAGAAACAACTTGATTTTCACTGGAAGAAAACCAAGTTACCCTAAACGCTCCGCACACCCACAGAGGTGCTTTCAGTTATGTGATTTAGACCTCTGCTCAGGTTGGAGGTGGGTGGAGCGACCCTGCAGTGATACAATATGGTTCATGGTGATTCATCATCTGTTGTTCATGCTGTTTTATGGATTTTTTTTTAACAACCTAGGTTTTGCCCATCATTCTTGTCAATTATTGATAACATGTTACTCAACAACTGTGTACCTGAGAACGCTGTGACATTGTCAAGAACAGACATGTTGTAAAGAAACCCCTGTTTTAGCAATATTTACCACATGCAGCATTTCTGTGTTAGTGACAGTAAAAGTGATCACACCAGAAATGTCTAGAAAAGTTACAATCCCTCACTGCGTCAGTTCTAAAAAGCCACTTTAACCATCAATTTTGCCCCCAAAATAGAAAGCCTTTGGACAAAAATATTCTGCATTTTCTCCAGTGTATTGAAAATCCCACTGGAGCCAGATTCAAAATTGATTATACTGGGAATATCCAACACGATATCACGCCAGGCACTTAAGTAAATTGACTGCTTCACAACAACACTTTGTCTCATATGAGCTAATAGTATAGCAAAAAAAAAAAACTTTAGTCCCTCCACTGAAGTTGTACATCACAAAACTAACTGACACATTACCCACAGAGAGAATTAGATTCATCTTAAATGATAAACTGAAGCATTTAATATAGGGGTGGGTGAATGGGTTATTCCCGCTTTTCTGTTTTCTTGTTCCCCCCTCTCTCTCTCTCTCTATCTCTCTCTCTCTCTCTCTCTTTTCTATTTTATTTCATGTAAACATTTAAGGAGTTCCCTGTTTTGTACAAATGCCAAACGTTTTGCACAAATGCTTTCAATATAAATATTTAAACCATAATCCCTCTCTGCATATAGCAGTACATGGGTGGTGGCACAACTATGATAGGTCAAAGTCAATCTGCAAAATCCTGATTTGTAGTTATAATGGACAGATTACAGGCAGGATTTTAAAGCCTCTGTGCACCCACACGGGTGTATTTCAGTTATTCTGGTTGATTAGACCTCTGGAGGTAGGTGGAGCTATGATGAGAATTGATTAGGTCATCTGCCAATAACTACGACAAAGGTGTAATTTGTTGCCGCCCCCAACACGTGCAACAAAGCTAACACATTGAGATTGAGGAAGATGTCAATCAATTACAGTCTGTACACGCCCACACAGTCCTGAGACGAGATCTAATCAGACAGATTAACTGAAAACACCTGTGTGTGTGTTCAGAGGCTTTAAAATTCAAAGTAAAACTGGATGTTAAAAAACACTCTAAACATACCTCGCACCACAGGAATATCTGGAAAGATAATCTTTAGAACCACCAAAAAATGGGGGCTTTGCTGACCGTTGTCGCGTAGCGGGAATCGGGCCCAAAATCGGCTTGATTCTCGTGTGGTGTGTACCCGTCATTACTCGATGAATTAAGGGTAGATGAAGTGTATTTTACGATGAGTTAACAAGGCAATTAAGCCCGTCTTAATTCGGTATAAGAGAGAAACTTGAATTCAGAAGGTGTACGATTGTATTTTTCTGTTTAGGTGTAAGAGTATTTCCTTTGTTAACATTTTGTGAGTTTATTAGTTTATGCACAATGCATCCTGGTACATGAAGGCACAGCTAGCACGGCTCCGCAGCAGGAGAAATAAGTTGTCTCGGTCAACATAGCTCACACTGGTGAATTTATTTCATTTACCATCAGCACTGATTGGACATCCACATAAATTAATTTTCCCTTTAACCTTCACCTTGGATGTGCTGTTCAGCAGGAGTGCGACCTTATCTCTCTGCATGACCCGGTGTGCACACGCTCTCTTTAACACATCCACTTACGGGCGCCCGTGTCAGATTAGGGTGACCACTTCACACACAGAGCGGGAACACTGTGTTTCCATCAAGCTGGAGGCCGTCTGATAAAAGCCCGAGAGAAGAGGACGGATGATTACAGTCCGTCCTCACTGAGGATGTTAGAGACAATGTCTCACTGTCCGACTGCAGTAAATGAAACTAGGACGATGCAGGGGCCATGCGGAGGACACAGCAGCCTGAAGTAGGTCATTAAAACGCAGGCAGCACAGGTGTGACGTTAGCTCATAATGCAGATGTGAAACAAAACCACAATCCAAACAAGCAGAGTTCGAATAAGCTGTAACTTTTATTGCACATTCCTGTTTGGTCTTGCAACGACCTTTCACCTTTTTGAACTTTTAAGACCTCGGTCTCGACCAAACACTCAAGTCAGGAGTGGGATAAAGTCGCCCAGAGTGACTGATCACAGGTCAGATGTGCACATTCCCTTTTACGAGTGAGATTTGAAGCACAGGGAGGTCATACTGATCCTTGATCTGTGACTGGGGAAAACTTCAGTCCAGATTCTTTGTGTTGACTGCATTACCCATAAGCCAAATCACTGTCTAGAGCAGGACCAATGGGGAAGGGACAGTAGTGACATCACGGAGGGGACTAGGAAGTATTCAAGGGAGCGTAGACATTTTCTTAATTGTACTCCCAAATGAAGAAAATACTCCCTTTTATAATCTTGAGGCTTTGCAACCTTTTGTCCTTCTTTACTCCCTGAAATCCCCCCAAATAAACACACCTTCCCCCATCACACAAATACATAGGCTATCATTCTTAGTAAGGTTTTTTTTTCTTCTCATTTTCTTGTGACAATACCTGCAACATGCTTCAAATCTTCATTTTGGCAAACCACAAATAAATTAAAACACAAACATTCATATAACACAATGTGACATTTTTTTTTTTTAGGACGTTTCGAACAAAAAGAAATATACATACAATACAGAACCTCCCAAAAAAAGAAAACAAGAAAAGAGAAGCATTTGCATTTTTGTTTTTCACCCCCGTATTTTTTCTTGCTTTTCTTGAAAAAAGATATACAGTAGCTAGCTACCAATCACATATCACATGCAGATATAATACAACATAATCAGTTCACCCAGTTAGTGTCTGCAAACTACCAATCTAAACTATATCACAAAATTATTCTCTTGAAACCAGCAAACACTCAGCTTTTTGAGATATTTTGTCTTAATAATAATAATTCAGTTTACAGTTTTCTCCGCTGACGAGCCGAGAGATCACTATACGATCGACCCTGAAATGACTAGCCAAATTCAAACACGCTTTCGTACATGATCACATACCAGATGGTGTGTTGTTTTTTTTATACTCTCCTGTTTTTTTTCCACACGATGGGAGCGTAACACACATATTTGCTCACACATGCACTCACACACAGACGGACATTTGTTATCGACCACAAACGCGTCACAAGGGCGGGCTTTGAAACGCGGCGCAGCCCCG
>CAKALG010018640.1:0-13532 GCA_916700815.1 Helicolenus hilgendorfi | reverse complement strand
CCGGAGCCGTTCCCTGGTGGTCTGGATGCTGACAGTGATGTAGTGCCCACTGTTAGATGCCAGCGGGAGAGGGGGGTCAGGCTCTCAGCATGGGTGTGGGATGTTGTGTGTGTGTGAAAGGGAGAGAAAAAACAGAAAGTCTGTTGTGCGTGTGTGTATATGTGTGTACGTCCTTTCTAGTCTGTGCAAGGTCTTTCTCACACAAGACTAATGGCTGGTGTTGAGGTCTTCAAGTGGCTGCTGCAACTTCTACAAACAGTGCCCATACATCACATCTGACCTACTATTGTCACCACTGCACTACATTCACTGGTGCTGTGGTAAAACAGTCCAGGCTTACAGTAAAGTACCAAGTACCGCCAGGCTGATCAATGTGATTCTTGTCTTTGTTGTTTAGTCTTTGTTGGCTGGGATGGAAGTTAAGTTCAGTATATGTTTTATAATAAAATACAGTGCTTTTGAATGAAAAGACCGTGTTCTCAAATGGCATACAACAACCTTTCAGCCCTAACCATCACATTATAGTACAATTCAGAAACTGGTAGGATCAGTGGGCAAGCTCCGGGTCTGAAAAGTGAAGCCAATGCGGAAGTGCCTTTAACTTGCATTCTTTCTAATAACCAGCAGCTTTTAGGGCGACTCCTCTGGTTGCAAAAAGAAGTCCGATTGTATAGAAGTCTATGAGAAAACGACCCTACTTCTCACTTGATTTATTACCCCCGTAAACATTGTAAACATGAGTTTATGGTCTCAATCGCTAGTTTCAAGTCTTCTTCAATACAGCATGATGTTCATTTAGTAAATTATGGTCCCATTTAGAGTCAAATAGACCATAAAGCAGGGGATGCTTTAGGACGTGGCTACCGGGAGTTGCCCGCGTTTTCGTCTTACAACTTTAAGCCTTTCACAGTGTGTTTTCACTTTACATTTTAGTCGCCTAAAAATGTCTTACTCAGCGTTTGGTTGTACTTAGCTCCACCCTCTTGTGTCCCTTCTAGTTGCAAAAAACAAGATGTTGGACGAAACAAGGAATATTTTTCATAACAGAAGAAACATTGTTTTCCTTTTTCCATCAAGTGATTCTTTTTGCTTCCGTTACAACCTCCAGTTCATTCAGCTCCTCTGGGTGTTTGAGTGTGACAGGTACAGATAGCAGACTTCCCATCTCTGTAGCCTCCACCTCTCCAGCCCCAGGTGCTATTGATGGAAAATGGAAAAGGTTTCTATCACACACACGACAGCAGTACTTTAACTTAATTTAAATTACACTTTCACATCATTTGCATCACATCAGCACTGTATTTCTAAGTCAGTAAAAGTGTCACTGTAACCCAGTTAAAGTGCAATTAACAGCACTCAGACGGAGGACATTTCCATTTGTATGGGCTGGTGTGGGAGTAGTCCTCCTGTTCCCTACTGTGTCTACACAGGATGGCGAGTGGGACCGTGCCCAAAGGCTCCGAATGACAAAAGACTCATCCGTCACCATCAGTTTCTCTCTTTTGTGCTTGCCCACCTCTGCTTTGTTCCCTAGACACACTCAGCGGGTGTCAGTAGGTTGTTCAAAGACAATTAGTGAGCCCAAAGAAGGACTGCAACACCCGGGGCTATTGACACATTGTAATCCTAATCAGTCGTACATGATGAGGGCTATCTAGACATACGATAACTAATGGGGTGGTTGCAAACAGCCCTGCTGCAGTTCACCAATCCTGTTGTATGTCTATGGACGCTATACTGTGCGCTGTGAAATACAGTCATTTGAAGTTAAAGGAGGAGAAATTTGACCGATGCAATGACAGGCCATAACCCTGTCATTGCCGTTTGGCTCTACTGTGCCATCTCCTTCTGATCCAAAAGATCCAAAATTACCTTCTTCTGTACCCAGCTCTTACCCCATTTTAAAGACACATAATTCACTCACGCAAACTGTAATTACTCAAGATTGTGATTCTGTTGAATAAGTTTGATGCCTGAGGGGCCTCTGTGCTCCTGTATGATTTTCCCTCCCCTCACCACACACGTGATTCTCTGCTGAGCTGGAGTGCAGATGTGCTTTAGAGCTCGGTAATCACCAGCTTGGGGCTTCTCGCCGCTCGGCACTGGTCTTTAACAGCATGTAAGCACTTACTCATTTGCCTTATAATATCATGGTAGGAAACCTTAAAAGAGAGTGCAGTTTATACAGAGACAAGCTAAAGTTGCCGCCTCCCCTGACATATACCGTTATGCTGCCAAAGAGAGAGAGCGAGAGAGGGCTGTTTGTTAGAGCAGCTTGGATTGGCTTTACCCGAGGAGAGGGAAAAGTCCTGAGGGAGTTCTTCTCATGTAGAAAATAGTACCATCATCGCTGATTGGAGGTGACCCGGCTCAACCTGTAATCAGACTGTGTGAATCTGTGTGTGAGAGTCACAGAAATGTGTGTCTGCATGTAAACGTGGGAGGAAAGTAAAGTAGTGTTTAGCAAGGAGTGTTCATCCCTTTAATCTTGCCAAGTGTTAATGTACGGAGATAACTAGAGGTCTGCTGTATCAACGCTACAGCTGGCCTTCCTCTGGTTGTCTGCAGAGGACGCCTGTAAATGCTGTGAAACTCTATATAGTTCATCTATCTTTTTCATCGCACATCATTAAATGTGTAGGGTAGCACCTGAGCAGTGTGTTTGACACAGGGAATAATGTTGGACATGTGCTATTTGCAAGATGCTCTCAATATTCTAAAACATGCATGTAAAAAGATCACTTTAAAGGGGCGAGATTGGTAGCATTTCTATTGCCTCTGCACGGCTCTCAA
Organism: Helicolenus hilgendorfi; assembly: GCA_916700815.1. NCBI lineage: Eukaryota > Metazoa > Chordata > Actinopteri > Perciformes > Sebastidae > Helicolenus > Helicolenus hilgendorfi. Next base: position 10,739 of record CAKALG010018640.1, on the reverse strand, counting down.
CATGGCGACGGCTCAGCAGGTGACTCGTAGCTAACTGTGCAAACAGGACTAAACTTGAAAACAATGGCAACTGTGGCTGACAGAGCTTACAGTGTTTACCTGACCGGGAACCAGAGGGCGGGTGCTACTGTTCTGCGGTGGCGCAGTCGGTCAGGACAGGACAGTTATTAGCTGTAACCTCTGAATGAGAACAGTGTAGAGCGTCTTGAGCTAGCCAGTGGGGCACGCTCACATGCACGGACATGCACTAAAAGCATGCGAAATTTGAGTGAGGTTTTGGGTTTGAAGGCAGGTAACTGTCATGTTGCATTAGTTGTTCTGTCTTTGGTATTGACTAAAACCTATTATCACATAGTATATGCTGTGCAAAGAAAATGTAATCCACACACATACTGCACCATTATTACCATCCCTGCAGATGGAATAAATTTCCTGTCATTATCCTTACAGACACTTCCATCTGCTAACTGCTGGAAAAGAAAGTGGAGAGCTGGCAGATGTGGTGATACAGCAAAAGAGAGAGAGAGAGGGAGAGAGAGAGAGAGAGAGAGAGAGAGAGGGATTTAATGGATGTGAGTTGTAAGTTAATGAAGTATCTTCAGCCAGTTGGGCCTTTCATGGTGTTATTGTTGGACTGCAGTGGTTGCCAGGCAGGTTGGGTGTTTGTCACTAATTACACCACATTTGTATGATAGCAAATTAGATAATACTGCAAAAAGATAATACAAGATAATCTCATATTACTGTTTAAAAAATGTTTTTTCATGTTATCTTAATAAGATCAGTGTAATATTCTAGCTTTAGTTGAGGGGAAGAAAAACTTATGAAATTATCTCCCAGTGTTGCGCGATGATTACACTAATATTGTTTGACAGAAGGAGCTGTCAAAAAAATAAAATAATTAAAAGCGTTTCCTCTTTAAAGGAGGAATATTTGATGAGGTGTATGTTTTTACAGGTCAGGTCTGTTGTTAATGCCAGACAGAGAGACAGATGAAAAGATGGGCAAATACGAGGCGACAGCAGTGTGTGCTGATGGAAGACGCCTCCTTTGACCTCCTCAAGCTCTGTTTTGAATTCCAATCTATTTTGGGAAGCTGCAGTCATTTTTTGCCAACGACCTTCTCTTTCTTAATTCAAGTCTTTGATTTTATTCATGGCCCGGGGGGACATTTTCTTCCAACCTTGCGGGTTGAGCCTTTCAGTGCGATGCCGCGGGAGCAGGTAGCTGTGAAGTATCTAGCTCAAGGCTGTTTTGGCAGGTATTGATGTGTTGGGGTTCAAACCATTGACACTGCGGAACAAAACTTCCAACCACTGGACCATGTGGACCTTACATGTTGTCAAAATAATGAAGTTTGACAGTTAACTTCCTGTAAAACTTCCCATCGCACCATGGAAGATTGATGGATGGAAGAGATGATTTATGAACAGATGAAAGATGTGCTGGCAGCTGGATGGTTAAAGGGATGGATGGATGGATGGATGGATGGATGATGGATGGATGGATGGATGAATGGATGGATGAATTGATAGAAGGATAGATGGTTGGTTAGAGGGAGGGATGGGGTTGATGATGGCAGCCTGCCATGTATCCAGGCACTGTTTTGACAACAAGAGCCTCGCCATGGCTTCCCCTTTTGTCTTGCCTCTGTTTATTTTGCCACCTGCTACTCTGGGGGGAATGGGGTCAGCTCAACAGGAGCAGGGTCCTGTCACACACACACACACACACACACAGACACACACACACTGACATGCACACACACGTACACACACTCCAGTAGGTTGCTGGGGAAGTAGATGACACACATGCACATACACAAAAAGGTCAGAGGTCTTTGGGTCAATGGGTGTATGTGTATGTTTTTGATAAAAGTCAGTGAGCGTGTGCTGTTATGGGTGTATGTGTGTGTGTGTGTGTCTGAGTGATTGCACAGCTATTTTGTGTGCATTCGGCGGGTCGTGGAGTAAATTAGGTAGAATTCCGTGGTCAGACGGAATGTTTAAGGTTCAGTAGCTCAGTCTCAGTTTAGAGGGCAGCTAAGGCTACTCGACTAAAACACAGACCCAAAACACTGAGCTAGTGGACAATACGGTAGGGAGCTGGACATGTCCATTTAATTTATACTTCTTCTGTGGATAGAGCATGTAAACAAAGGCAGGATCCATACACATTTTGCCCCTTTTTGCAGCAGGGAAGTCAAATTGGTTGTTGATGTCACTAGTATGTAGCCATATGTGTATAATAAATGAAGTAGTGAAGGAGAATTTTTTTTCATTTTGATAATTTAGATAAACATTTCCAGGAGCAAAAGATCTACCATAGAAAAGACATCTAAACCAATCCAATTACAAAAATATACCCTGATCAACTTTTCAAAATTGAATGTAATAATGAAAAAAATAATTACACAATAAACTTTATTTTGAAAAACAAAGCCAGGAATTTAATGTTGTACTTGATATGAATATGTCAACAACAAGTACTGCAATACATCAGACTGGCACATACGGGTTCTTTGCAAAAAGTCGAGGCCACGCCCCCCTTTTGGGGGAAAGACAACCAAGCATCATTTAGCCATTTACCGCACTGACAGTGAATATTCACGTATCGTATGTGCCTCTAATCTCAGTGTGAAAGCCTGGATTAACCTACTACACAACAGCTATTTGTCATTATCATTATCAGCCAAATGGCTCCTCTATTATTTATTGTTTTTTTCCATGGCAGGGGAACAAAGGGGAGATCAGCGTTTTTTTTTATTGATTGTTTGTGGTCATGCGAGCCTACTCTGGATGACGTATTGCTGGTCTGTTGTATGTCGTAATCCAGGTAAGTAAAGCCCTTACCTGGATTTAAAGGTGCTCTATATGATATCCTGAGCATTAATATAGCATCAAACAACTATTTGTTATGCAAAGATATAGAGGAGTAATGTCTACCTGAGCAGAGTATGAAGTCATTCTCCCTCTGTGTGTGTTGTAATCCAAGCTTTTCCTTACTTTTTTGCTTTGTCCGACCGTTGGCTCCGTTGTAGAAACATAGCACCCACCTTCAGGTTCCCCCCCAGGTTAAGACTGCTAGCTCTGTCAGCACTGTTTGCAATTGTTTTCACTGTTAGCACAGTTAGCTACGACCTGCTGGCTCAGCTGACGCCATGGTGAGAGCCATGTGGAGGCAATAGAAATGTTCAGCTAAAAACAAAGCTCAGATCTCCATGAAAATAATGATTTCACACTATTCCGTCTTCCAACTAAATAAGACATCTCCTCCCCTCAACAGCTGTATGCTCTTGCACTGTGCACATCTGCCTAATGTTAGGTGGTAAGTGTAGGGGGGGAATGATTGTTGGCTTCATTCAACAGCTGCCTCAGCTATACAGTTCACCACTGCTGTCATGTACACTATATAAAGATTTGTGTGGGATTTTGTGAGTAATCTGTGATTTTCACTCATTATCCATGTCTTTTGTGTGTGTGTCTTCCAGTCAGGTTTGATCCGTGTGTCTCAGGAGGAGTATCTGATTGCCCCGCTGCCTCAACATCTGGCTGAACAACACAACTACAGCGCCCCCGATGGTCACCACCCGCATGTAGTCTACAAACGCTCAGCGGAACACATTGTCCACAGAGGATCTAGCAGCCCATCCAACTCCAGTTCTTCCACACCTGACAACCCGTACCTTCACCATCAGCATCATCACCATCACCATGACTACCAGCATGGAAAACTACAGAGGCAACACTTCTGCGGACGCCGCAAGCAATGTATGTAAGGGAACCTTATATTCCTTACTTTTTTATTATTGTAAGTTGTACATATCAACAAATCATAAGTCATATGATCAATGTGTGTGATATAAATCAGGCAGACTTATAGCATTTCTAGCCTTTACACTCCTTAGCTATTTAATCATGTATTTCGAAACAACATAAATTCGGTGAGCAAATCTTTTTTAACAATTTATTTTGGCGGTATACAGAAGTTCTACTGAAATGCGCACCATGATTTAAAATGTTTTGCATGGTGTCCCATACATCTGTGGTTTACAGACTCACACATGGTAAACACGCATGCAACGGCAATATGCACAATTCAGATAGTTATGCACAATACTGTGAACTGTAAGTATGCAACATTACTGTTGTGATTTTACTTTAAAACTGCATTGAAGAGAACTGAAGAGATGTCCCTGAGGTTCTGGTAGCTTCATGTTCCTTTCTTATTGTGAATTTATGATGTTATCCATCAAAGCAACAATGTAATATAAAGATAATGATCATATATTATAGGACAAACTCAAGGGATAGGATGCAATGATGTACTGTACGATCACCATGCATTCTAACACAGTATTATGATATACAGTATACAGTGTAGGATCCTACTAGTAGACATTGAAACCAAAGGCAATATTTTTTGACAGGTCATCCTGTGGACACGTACCATTACACAGTATTCTGTAACATAAAGCATTGTCACAGCCTTATTGCACTATTATCACCACTTCATAACCTGAAAGTGTTAATTTGATATTTCATACAACAGGTAACCCTAAACTACTGCAGTCTCTAGATATGTCCACATTCATTATGAAGATGTATGTCTGTTTAATGTTTTTAGTGTATTATGTCCATTGTAATAGGGTTACATCAGCTTGAGCCTACTCAGCTCACAGGCTAGTTATCTTCCCTTCTAGTGGTGAGAGGTAGGAAGCAGCGTGGGGAGTGAATTTCCTGTCCTTTCAACACCAGGGCTTGTACTCTTATCACCCGGCACGAGCCAGGAAAAAGACAGTTCATTCGTTTGACCCTCACTGCCAGGTTCTCTCCCTCTCTCTCTTTGTCTTTATCCCGCTCCCTCACGCTCCCTCTGTCTCTCCTCCCTTCCGTCCTTCCCTTTTTGCCCTCCTAGACGCTCCCAAGCCTCCCGCTGAGGACAGTTTCATCATGCCTGACGAGTTTGCGATACCTGAGGCAGATGGGCCAGGAAGGGCGAAGAGATCGCCCATTAACTCCAACAGGGTGGGAGGTCTGAATGTGGAGACCCTGGTGGTGGCAGACAGGGAGATGCTAGAGAAGCACGGCAGGGAGAACGTCACCACCTACGTCCTCACGGTCATGAATATGGTGAGGGTGGTTGGAGAAGGAAAGGAGGAGGCACCTAACATATGAGATAGTGAAGGCCCGAAGATGCATGGAAAATCTTTTGCTTTGCTCTGGTTCTCCCAGGTCTTGTTCATTTGTCTAACATGGGAGATTCAACATGGCAGTACGACCTGCAATGCCACGGTCATGTGAGCAAGGGGGGCTAGCACTAACACTAGTGAGCTAATCTGCTAGCACGTTTACTGCTATTTTTCCAGCCCGTGTACTTCATCAGCGAGAATACAGAACTTGGAATTTTTAAATTTGAAAGGATCCTCAAAGTGATGTATTTAACTTTTAAAAGAAGAAATAGCACCTTCATTATCTTACAAATGAAAAGTTGAATTCATAAGCATTAAAATGCACCCTTACTGCATTTAATACATTTAAGGGTTTTGCTGCTATTGCTTTAACTGGTCTGGTATGACCAGTAGCTTATACTGGCTAATGTCAGAAAAAAAAGTTAGCTAACTTTACATAGATATTATTGTAAAACAAACAATACTGAGTCAGCTTTCTGACATTGTAACCCCTCTCTACTTGTGTGACTGTTAGCTACGTTTAGCCTTTGACATATTCTAATCGCTACTTGTTGCCAAAGTGGCCACTGGTCAGCAAAAGGGTTAAATAAGGTTAAATAGGATAGCTTTAAATGTGGTTTAAAAATTAGATTAACTAGAAGTCACATCTAATAAATATTTCTTGTGGATATAATGTCATATTTTGCAGGGAGGTTAGCATGCTACAAGTCAGTTTCAATTTGAAAATTGCATTATTACTAAATTAAAGGTGAAAGAATGAAGAAGCATGGTAGACCAGCAAGCTTTCCTGCATTTTTCCCTTTGCTGTTTTGTTAACTTTCCAAGGACAGTTGTGTTATTCACTTCACTCTTAATCATTGTACACATACTGTAGACAAGCTAGCAAGGCTGCTGAAAAGTAGCCTACTGATGTCTTTCTTCTGTCATCAAAATTGTTTTCTGTCAATAAGAGGAGAGCACGACACAATCAGAAAACCATGAATATTAGATTTGACATGTGGGATATTACTACTTAATCTGTTTTCTCCTCTTTTGCAGGTGTCCAGTCTCTTCAAAGACGGCACCATTGGGTCGGACATCAACATTGTGGTGGTTAGCTTGTTACTACTGGAACAGGACCCGGTGAGTGGATTCAGACTACAACTCCGAAAAAAATGTGTTGTTGTCCACTGGGCACCGGTGATTGATTGATTCACTCTTGCTCGGTCTCATCTCTATTTCTCTCCTTTCATGTCCAGCTGGGCTTGACCATCAATCACCACGCCGACCAGTCCCTCAACAGTTTCTGTCAGTGGCAGTCAGGTCTGGTGGGGAAAGGTGGTAAACGGCATGACCACGCTATTCTCCTCACCGGACTGGACATCTGTTCCTGGAAGAATGAGCCCTGTGACACCCTGGGTAAGACAGCTAACTTTAATAAGCCGAACATCCTGTTTTTCTTTTTAGCCAAGTGAGAAGCAGCAGTTGACTGTGTGGAGTATAACAACCGAGTTCTGTGAGGCGTGGGAGCAGTCTTCCGCGGTGACAACTTAGAATCTTTTGCACGACATAAATGGTGTAATTGTGGGCATGTAGACAGGCGCAGAGATGATACTGTGGGTGTAGACATTATTACAAGGAAGTTTGACGGGTGCAAGCAGGGGAGATTGTAAATGAAGAATGACACTCATTTGTCTCTGTGACTAAAAGCTGCATTTTATTGGAGCATTTAAATGCTGTCGTAAACTCAAGCATGTGTGACTTTTTGGCATTTTGCCTTTCTTGGGTACTTGGGTAGTGACAGTGTAGATGCAGACAGGAAACATGAGATACTTCTACTTAAACTTCATCAAACCATTTTTTTATTGACGTGACTTGGATTCAATGTTTCTAAATGTCGTCTTAATGTGTTGAGTCTCAGCTGCCAAAGTTTTCAGACATAAAATACACACTGGTTGCTCCTCATCTCCCAGCGCATTCACTGTGAACCCAAGATCAAGATAGGCTTTGAATGTCTGTTGTCCAATTTTATGATGTTATCTCCCTAAAAGATGGGGGAAATATGATTTTGGGTTATTGTGGTTATATAAATGTAATTTATGGTGCTGTTAGATTGCAGCTAGACAGCCCCGTTGATACAAGTGCGTGCAGGAAAGTAAATCATGTTTGACCGCAGTGAAAACGTTGTTTTTGAAAGGCTAAACGGCAACAAATATGGTTTGAAGCAGAATATTTTGTTAGATAAAAACATGTTTTTTGACTTTTGGACGGAGGACTGAGGCAATTACAGAGACAGACTAAGCGCCTCGCTCTGTGTGTATATTTGAGAGAGAGGGTGGAAGGTAATGTTTCTGTAAGTTATTAATTATAATAAATGTCAACGTTATGAACGAAGCTTCAAACTATTTGGTGCAGCCGAACTTCATCATATTTGCTTTTGATTACAGTCAGTTGAGCACGATGTCTTGTTCGTCTCCAAAGCATCGGCTATTTTTCTTTTTGTCCCTGTCAAATATCCTTGCATTCTGTAAATCTGCAGGCTATCTGTTTAATTGAACACTATTGCTACCATTGATGTATAAAGAGCCGTTGTTTACTGTTCCGCCGTGAAACTGATTCCGGCGTCAGTAATATTAATTCTGCATCACATTTTCCCCCGGGTCACGCGCACCCCATCTGTCATGCCCCCTGCGCCCCACTAGGGGGGCGTGCCACACACTTTGAGAACCCCTGCTTTAGGGGAAAAGAGCTCATTAAAAAGTATCCTGCCATGGTAGTCTGTCAAATCTGTGTGCAAAACAACAAAATGTGTAAAACACCTCTGTCTGGATAAGCCAGGTGAAACATATTCAACAGAGTAACAAATGTTGACCAGGAATCATGCTTCACCACGGCTGACGTGACCAGCGTTGCACTTTCGGATGAGCTTATGTTCAGTTTACGCATAAATCTTAATGCTTGTAGGAACAAAAGGCAGCTGGAACAACATCAACGCAGCCAGCTAAGCCTGACTAATACCATAATCATATTGCTTTCACACCACTAATTGTTAGTAATCTCAAAGCAGCACTTTATCTCATTAGCTGCATGAGGTGAAAAAGGTGAAAGGTGACTGACAATAAGGATTATTTATTAACTGTGTGTAACTTCTGTATGTTCTGCCAGTGTTGTTAAAGCTGAACATCTGGCTCTTTAAGGCATAGGTTCATTCATCAACCATATATTGATGTATCTACTGTACTCAGTCTTATATTTTTGGGTCCATTGGGAGAAACTGTTGCCAGAAAAGACAGTGAGAAAAAACAGTGACCACTGAATATTTTCATCAACTTGTCAGTTACAATAAATCACACATCTAGGATCACTTATCTTTTTTCCTAATGCTGTCACATCCACTATCACCAGTAATCCTCCTCTAAACTGATTGGCTATCAAAGTCTAGGAATAAACTTAAGTTAAGAAGTGAAATATGAATATAAGAAATAATACAGGCTCAGTTACACCACAGAAAAAAAAGAAGGATTTTATGGTACAGATATGAGGTTTGATTTTGTTTGGATGAGGTTTGATGCAGTCAGTATATTATAGTTAATAACCAAATATCCCTAAATACTCCTAACACTTTATCTCTCTCACTCTTCCTTTCTCTGTTCAGGTTTTGCCCCCATCAGTGGAATGTGCAGCAAGTACAGGAGTTGTACCATCAATGAGGATACAGGGCTGGGCTTAGCGTTCACCATCGCTCACGAGTCTGGACACAAGTATGTTTAACAAAAACTGCATCGCGGGAGATTAAAGAGGACCTATGATGTTTTTGTGCTTTTTTTCCCTTTCCTTTAATGTGTTATATATTTTTGTGCATGTAAAAGGTCTGCAAAGTTACAAAGCCCAAAGTCCACGCCAAAGGGAGTTACCCTTCCCAACAGAAACACTGCTCCTGAACTCCTGAAACCTGAAACGCTTGCTTGGAGTGCCGCCTTTTCTTCCGTAACGTGGTGACGTCACCAAGTAACACGTTTGCATAATACCTGCCTTGTTGGCACGCCGTCAAACAAAGTTAGTCGGAGTCTGAAGAGTTTGGTTCGTTTGACCAATCACAACAGAGTTGGCCAGCTGACCAATCAGAGCAGACTGGGGTTTTCAGTGGGGATAGAGGGTAAAAAGAGGTGCTGCAGCACAGCCGGTATGAGAAAAGTAAAGCGTTTTTTGAACATTAAAGCATGTAAACATGCTCTAGTAGAAACCCAAAATACAAGTATGCATCTGAAAATGAGCATAATAGGTTATCTTTAATAACTCACACAGTTTCTGGACACCACATCAGACCAACACTGACTTAAACAGATGAAACTATGTCAGACTTCAGTGTCATTTTAAAGCGGCACACTATTCCAGTCATTATATTGGCTCCGTGCTGTGAGTGGATGTAATTAATCCATATTAAATGACTTCATTTAATTTAAATGTGGTCTGATTTAAAGAAAACAAATACACTCTGAAATAAGAGCATTACGTTAGAGCACTACCTCATCCACTCCCATGACACTTTATGAGAGAATAATGGAAAGTGCCTCAGGCCACATGGCTCTTGTGTTTGTGTTTTTACGTTTCCATTGAGATAGGAGGCTGTTTAGTTTTGATATTTTTTAGATTTCATCTTGTGGTAAAACTCTTCTGTCTGTCTGCCATGCTCTCAACACAAACAAGGTGTTGTTTATACTTCACCCAGGTGATAATATGTCAGAATGTCTATAGACCACAATATCTTAATGAATATAGCCAGTTATATAGAAGGCATGCCCAGAAACATGTTGACTCAAGGCCTAAAACTGTTAATCATTGACAAATTAACAAAGAAGTAATTACTAAACATATGTCGCAGTGATGAATAAATAAGTCAGCAAGCATGTAGGATTTTCTGATGACTCCATGCAACAAGCTATATTTTCATTTTATTATACAGTATAAAATAAAAAGGTGGGTAAACGATGACATTATGTTTTTTTTCACTTCTATGGAGGGCTGGGCGATATGGAGAAAATTTGAATTGTGACTATATTTATGAAACATCAACACGAAAGCTCCGTAGTGTGAACCAGGATGGCAAACTTTATTACTTGTTTCAAACTTGACAAAGGCAGCGCAGACCAGAGCCACTCTTTCTCTTCTTTCACAATAAAGGCCCTAGACATATAATATTCGCTGGCAAGTATTTTGCATTTCCGTGTTCCTGGTTTGTAAAGGCCTTTATGTGCTTTAAACTTTCTTTTCTTTTTTTTCTCTAGTTTTGGGATGATCCATGATGGTGAGGGGAACCCTTGTCGCAAGACAGAAGGCAACATAATGTCTCCCACTCTGGCTGGAAACAACGGGGTCTTCTTCTGGTCCACCTGCAGTCGACAGTACCTCAGCCGCTTCCTTGGGTAGGCCTCAACACCCCGTAAAAGTGCACAAACACTGTCAAATTTACCAGTCCAGTTCCTGACTGACACGGGTGGTTTGCTGTGTTCACCAGAACAGCCCAGGCATCCTGTCTGGTGGACGAGCCCAAGCAGATCGGTCAGTACAA
>CAKALG010018638.1:0-10548 GCA_916700815.1 Helicolenus hilgendorfi | reverse complement strand
CTAGTCCGCTGTGGTGACCTGTCATAGCCTTGGCGCCGTCAGTGCACACTCCAACACACTTTTTCCAGCCGAGCCCATTGTCTTGGACAAACGCGTTTGGGAGCTGGAATATGTGGAATATGTGGAATATGTTGTAGTTCTGGTCCGCAGTGATTGACAGAACAGAAAGTCCTCCTGAGCCTCACCATCATATTCATATTTTACATAAACAAGCAAATTGGCCAAATCTGCAACATCCATAGTCTCGTCCAGCTGGAGGGAACAATAGCGACTACTTTTAATGCGGTACATCAGTGTGTTTTTAACGTCATCTGCCATGGCTCCTATTCTCCGCGACACAGTGTCGTTTGAAAGTGGCGCCAAGTTCAACTGTTTGGCAGCCTTCTCCCCACACACGATGTGTGTCATCTCTTTGGCTAATGGTAGACACAGTTGTTCACCAATTGTGTGTGGCTTACCGGCTTTCGCTATAAGAAGGCTGGCACGATACGAAGCTTCCAGTGCCTTGGCCACGGTTGTAACACAGTATTGAATCATTGACTTGGACTGCTTCAGTTCATCACGTTTTCTTAGAAAAAAATCAACTGGTTTGTGTCTCAGCACTGCGTGTTTGGTTGTAAGATGCAGTTTGAGGTGCGCTGGTTTCATTGATTCATTGTTAAGAACATCACCACATACCACATACTATGGCCTGCGTCCCGCTCTAGCTGAATCCAAATTTGAGGTACCTCGAGTCATATTTCCTTACTGTTTTGCGCCGATTACAACAAGCAGGTGCTGTGGAGACTTCACTGGCGCTGCTTCAGTAGCCGCTAGCACTTGTGCTCGGTTCACTGTCGTCCTTTTCAGTTTCAACAGGGCTGCTCGAAACATTCTCCTCCTGATCCGCACTTCTCCTCCTAATAATTCCAGTTTGGAGCCACGACTGCAGTGTTTTTGAACCCTTCATTATTTTAGCTACCTCCGCTTACTTTCTTGTCATCACAGGTTAGCTTGTTTGCTACTACCCAACTACATAGCTGCTACGTGACGGGGTAGTAGCTAGCGCGTGAATACGTTTTTTGTTTCAAAATAAAATTACAGCAAAGCCAAAACTTATTTTACATCCCATTTCAATGATCTGATGGTTAAGGTATTTTCATTTGTAGTAGTATTTTGATAGTATTATATTTTTTTAATTAATTTTAGCTAATTTAAAAAAAACTAAATATTCAGAGATACCACTAGAGGGAGCCCGCGTACCACCAGTGGTACCACAGTTTGAGAACCACTGAAATAGACCATAAAGCAGGGGATGCTTTTAGGGCGGGGCTACCTTGTGATTGACAGGTCGCTACCACGGTGTTGTCCGGTCTGGGATTTGTCCATGTTTTCGTCTAACAGCTTTATCCCTTTCACTGAGTGTTTTCAGTTCATGAAAGTTAATTGTAACATTTTGATCACCTAAAAATGTCTTATTCAGCGTTCGGTTACGCCCTCTTGTGTCACATCGGTTGCAAAAAAAAACAAGATGGCGACAGCCAAAATGCTGAACTCGAGGCTTCAAAACCGTAGTCCACAAACGGGTGACTTCACGGTGACTATACGTCCACTTCTTATATACAGACTATGGGCCAGAATTTCTTCTCATACACAGAAAACCTCATGATCTAATGGGCATGAGTCATCCCAGAGGATGGGCCTATTTGATTTTAATGACGCCTTGACCTTCTCTCCCTAACACTGCTATCAAAATGTCCTTTTGTACACAGGAAATGTCAAAATCTAGCATGTTGCCATGTAATTAACTAAACATATGTCGTGCTCTTTAGACAGCCTGGCTAAATATTACGTTACCATACATACAACGATGTGTCAATTACGTTTCGAGGGAAATGTATTTTTCTTTTTCAAAAATACGTTTCTAATCATTGTCAGCAGATATCTGCTGGAGGTCGGGTTGGTGGATGGGCAAACAAACACAGGACTTCCACCCAGGAGAACGCTGCTCATGCCCTGTGTGAAAGTCAACATTGACTTATTTCAATTCATGTCTGTAACTTTAATAACGTAACAAACATACCTATTTTAAGCCAAACCATGATGTTATACTAAATCTAACCAAGTTCTGTTTTGTTTTGCTTCAGTTTACAACGTTACCCATGTGTTTCAAACTGTGACTATTTCCCTCAAAACGTAATTGACAATGCAGTTTAGTTTGTATGGAAACGTCATTTTGTAGGAGACAGAGCTGCTTTAGTTCCTAAATCTTTACTGCATAGCCCCCTTCTGCAGATAAAACATATTTTTCAAGCATTTTCTGGTATAATCCATAGGATAAAGTTCATATTTTTAGCTCTACCACCAGAAATGTTCTAAGAACCTGTCCTGCTCACTGTGATGAATATTTCAGAAATGGCAAAGTCACAGTGACACAAAAGAGAAAAAAAGCAGACAAGAGTGACATTCAGGGAGCTATAGAGAGCTCCTGGCGATGGTCTGCAGTATTTTGTAATATTTGTGACCAGTGCATTAGCGGTGGTTTGTGATGTGAAACGTGCGGTGAGACTTAGAGTCTTACAGGGTGACTGTGGAATGCTCCTGCGGTGCCATGAAGTCAGAATAACCTGCCAGAAAGAGGCTCTAATGCCACTTAATGGGCCATAGCGGGCCTCTGCATGTGTGTGTGTGTGTGAGGAGGGGGCTGTTGAGGGTTGCTGACTCGTGGGCTTTTGTGGCGAAGGAGCATTAGTAAATTGGGGGGAAGCATTAGTGAACAGTTAGAACTTAACAGTGGGATTTAAAACAGTGCTGGATCTGCGGTCTGCTTCCATTAACGTGGCTGAATGGGGAGAGATAAGTTATAAAGTTGGTTTGGGATTGTGTGTATGTGTGTGTGCGCGCTATGGGACATTGGAGAATATGAAATTTGTGTGTGTGTGTGTGTGTGTTCCGCTGAGGCATAAGGAGGACTGCAGACATCAACATAACACGCTGTCTCGTTCTAACCAATAACGGCAGGGATAAAATGCCTTGTATTGATGACTTAAAAGATAAAATGACCACAGTTAATCAGGTTGTCCAGGATTGGTTTACGCCTCCATCTGCACTTTGGTCAAATTAGGCAAAAAAAAACATCCATTTAAATTAGGCAAAAGCTGCTACCTCATATATTTGAAAATCAGCAAGAAACTGAATACATTGATGGTGAGAAATGAGGGAGTAGTTGTCCATTAATGTGTTGAGATAAGGGGAAAAATCCATTAGAAAAGTGGAAGATTGAGTTGTTTTTAATTGTAAAAGTAGCTGAGCGCATCAGGTTTGAGGAAATTGTTTCCGAACTCAAAAACAGACCAGACGGTCTATAGTGGATATATTGCTGCAATGCAAATTTTGTTGATCATTTGCAATCCTACCATTTCTTTTTTTTTTTTTTTTACTATTCTAGCGTCCAAGGGGGAGATAGGTATATCGGGAATCTTCCCAGGATGCACAGGAGTAACAGATTCATGGACACACGGTCCACCATCTCCCTGACCTGAGACCATTAAGCATCACCAATGAACATGCCAGAATGCAAGGAAACATGTCCCTTTGTGTGACCATCACTAGACATGCTGTATCCAGCCAGAGAGTCCTTCACGATATCATCTCATTACGTCCATCATTGCGATTCCTGCAATGCTCAGTAGGGACCAACCTTGCATCCATGTGCCTTGATGGGGCACATGGATGTTGACATACTGGGCCCCTCTTTCATTGCTGGCTCCTTGTTTCATTGGGGATTGAGAAACAGCCACAGACTCCTCCCACTCTATCCACGGTTGTACCCACTGTTAAAGCATCAGGAGGCGAGATTGGAGCAAATACGATTAAAAAAAGTTATTTTTATAAAACGGTCGCTATATCATGACAGTAGTACATGAAACAGGTAACCTGAAAAAATCATGTTCCTCTGTGTCCTCCAGTGCTCCTAAGGGCATCTGCAAGATTTCACAGGAAAACAAGCAGTAAGAGCTGATCTGAGGTCTGCTGTCCATCTGCTGTCTATGAGAGCCAGCTGTCAATCACTCTTGAACTGCGACCAAACGGTCAAACTAGGCCGCGCTGATCAAATATGAATCAATATTCTGTTACGTTAATGCCTATTTCTCTCCCCAAATGTTTTCAGAATCATCTTGTAGTGCACGGTGTAGCTGTAAAATGAGAAAGTTTGTGACGCAGCCGCCATTGTGAAATCTGGTGATGGAACGCCAAGTTCCGGTCACATGACCGCAGCAAAGCCAATAGGAACGCTTTTTCTCTCTGAAATGACCTGTGATTGGTCAAAGTCTCCCGTCACGGGCTAGATTTTCTAAAGGCTGAAAACTGAGCCATAAGGTTTTCTCTCAGAACACTTGAATTACAATATGCTGAAAGGTTATTATTGAGGTCCACGGTATTTTTTTCCAAAGTGTATATCATAAAAGATGTGAAATAATTGCCTAAAAATAACTTTACTTTGGGGCAGCAAAGGTATTGGCTCATACGGTAGCAGCAGTAGGTAGCAGCGATTTCAAAAAGAGAGTTGCTTTCATTTCTTGGGCATCTCAATTTTGCAATGCGTGTTATTCCCCAGGGACGCTCCTTTATATCCAGGCTTTCTGACCTCTCAAAAAACGTAAAGAATCGTCCTGACATGGTGAGCTTCGATGCAGGCTGCAGATCCAAGCTCCGGTTCTGGTCTCTTCTGTGCGAAGAATGGAATGGCATCTCATTCTTTTATAATGAGACCTTAGAAACTTCATTAGCTATTAAGCTATATACAGACGCAGCGCCCTCTGTTGGTTTCGGGGGGGGGGTTTCAATAATCAGTGGTTCGCTGACGCATGGCCAAAAGAACTGTCATCCTTGCCAGCTAATGTTTCCTCTACTGCTCTAATAGAAATGTACCCAATTGTGATGGCTTGTCTTCTGTGGGGTAAACTCTGGTCAAGGAAACAAATCCTGTTCTTTTGTGACACTGAGGCAACTGTCAATATCATTAACAAAGGACGTGTCATGGTCTGGCTGTGCCAAAGCATTGAACTTTTTTTTTTGTGTTATAAGTTAAGATTGTCTCTTGTTATTAGTTATGTTAATGTGATTTTGGTTTGTGTTGGGTTTGGTTTCTTTTATATTATTTCATTCCAGTGTTTCCTGTTTTATTTTGTAATTCAATCCTCCTGTGTCTTGTCTGGTTTTACTTCCTACCTTTGTTTGTTTTCCCGCCTTTGTTGATTGTCTGCCCCGCCCTGATTTGTTTCACCTGTGTTTAATCACCGTCTTGTATTTAAGCCTGTGTGTTCCCCTCTATCTTTGACGGTTCGTTTGTCGCTCCAGCCCCGTCTACCTGGTCCTCCGTTTTGCTTGTTACCTCCTGCCCTGATCCTGGTGTTCCTCATGTTCCCCTGGTTGGTGATTTTTGGTTTTGTTCTCGGTTTGGTGTTTGTTGTTTGTTGGATTTGTACTTTGTTCCCCTCCCTGCACTTTTTTTTTTTTTTTTATATGCTTGTTGGGTTTTTTTGTTGTTTGGATTATTCAGCTAAATTTATTAAAGCTCGCTTTTATTTAAAAACTACTTTTCTGCCTGTAACTCTGCGTTTGGGTACCCCTGTAAATTCACATCCTTGACAGGACGCTCCTCAGTTCCTTTTATTAATAGATTTGTTAGGCGCCTTACGTGGTCATCTGTGATGGGGAACTTCATTATTCGGGCAGCTCACATTCCAGGTTTGGACAGTAAAATTGCTGATTCTTTGTCTCGGTTTGAATTTCAGAATTCAGAATTTCATTTCATTTCCGCCAACTGGATTTCAGTGATCCTCCAGATGGTGGTTCCAGTACACTGGTGATCCGAGGAGGCAGAATAATGTCGGAGAGTGAGCAGGTAGGAGCAGCAGGGAGCGGAGGCAGCTGACAGGTAAGTTTTCCACACTGGACAAAAAGACAAAAACTGGATGAGTACAAAAGTACAAGGTAAGCAGAGACAAAGACAAAAGCTAGCAAACAGAGTAAGTGAGCCTGAAACGTGACTACCCAGGTGGTGACGAAAACGATCTGGCGGTGAGTGGCAGGAAGACCAGGGTTTATATACTGCAGGGTGTGATTTGATGATTGGTATCGGCTGCTCCAGAAGTGCCTGCCCAGGAGAAGGAGGAGGAAGGCCACACCTCCCAACACACTGGCAGACTAGACAAACCAGGGAAAAACACACAGGAGACAAAAGGGCAGGGAAACAGGAAACACTAGACTGCCAAACTCATATCATGACAATACGTCTCCTGCTAAATGGCCTTAAAAAAAAGAGAAACCGCAAGGCAAAGATATTCGTCTCCCTTCCACTCATTAGAAATGTAATCACACATTTAAAAAAACGGTGCTACGGTGCTTACACACACTTGTTATTAGAAACTGTTTTCCTCACAGCTGGTGAGCAGGGAATCTTTCGATCCTTCACATGACCGCGCTATAGCTAACGTAACCATTAACACTCACTATTTCACCATATTTTTTAAAACACTCAAAGACTGATAGAGATAGGAAAGGAACATCTGTTTTAATCTCTAAGTCTAATTCCGTTTTTTGTCCCCTGTCTTCCATGATCCTCTATCTGAGATAAAGCCAGCCAACCAGAGCCACTCTTTGTCATAGAGAAGGGCAAGCCCATGTCCCGAGCTTGGTTTGCCTCACGCCTTCGCCTCCTCTGCCAAACATACGGACTGCCACCAGAACGCTACACTGCGCATTCTCTCCGCATAGGAGCAGCGACAACGGCAGCATTGACAGCTCCTGTCTCTACACTCAAGGCTATTGGTCGATGGTCATCAACCGCTTATGAGCGTTATCTCCGGCCGGAGACTCAAGACATCCTCGATGCTCAAAAAGCTCTGAGTGCTCTGTAATTGCTGGCTATATATACATTAAATGTTACGGCATATATGAATGACTTTCTTATTTAACTTTCTAACATATACCTCACCCTGCACTCTGTGAAGAATCAAAAGGCTTCACTGTATATCGTTTTAGTCTAATTAGCTTTCCATTAAGTCGTAATGATGGCCCCTCCTGCGGGCTCTTCCATGTAGGTGCATGGAGGTCCAGGGAGGTTTGCCTGGTATGATTCTTTGTTTGGGGGGTCTTTGCTTGCTGCTGCGCATGGAACCACGTATGCACGTGAAAGGGCGCAACCTGTGTAGATGCGGCTGGCATCACTGCATGTCGTTTCTGTACGGGTTTCCACTGTGTGCTCAGCTAGCTCCTCCTGTGGCTCTTCCATGTAAGCACATGGAGGTCCAAGGAGGTTTGTCTGGTATGGTTGTTTTGGGGGTCTTTGCTGCTGCTCTCCCTGCCTTTGGCTTTCCATGTATGCACGTGGATCCACGTATGTGCGTGGATGGGCAGGGAGGTCCCAGACCATAGCTATACCGCCAAATATACTGTATATATTACTGCAAATGGAAATAAAGTTTCTTTGACTAAAGTGGTCCTGACTGAATTCAAATTACACAGGTAGAGAGTCATGTAACTCATAGTGATATCATATCCTAGTATCTTTGGTACCGTGTTGTGTACCACCTTCCAAAACAGTACTGTCTTGGGACATTTATAAAATATATGGGAGTGATCGGCATCTAGTGCCCCACATTCTCTCATACATGGTCGATTTCTGTTTAAATATATTCTCTTGACCTTCGGCGTGATGAAAAATCTGATTACATTTTTCCAAGAGATTTCCCTCCATATCTGTGAATTGGTGGATGTTTGATGCATTTTCCACATTTCCCCTATCCTCATCTGAAATGTTTGTGTTAATCTCTGACTCCCATCTTTCTTTTATATATTTAGTTGAACTTGTGTTTAGATGTTTACTTGCCGTCAGTTTCTGATATAGTGCTGATATAATTCTAGTTTTTGTTCCTTTGTATGAACTGATTATAATCTGAATCACACCATTCACTTCCACGGAGGGATCCCTTTTTATCTCCTTCTTATAATAGTCCCTTAGTTGCAGGTATCTATAAAATTACCCTCTGTTTTTTTAAGTTGATAAATAAATTCATTTTGTATACAGTTTTTCAACTATCTAATAGAAAAATATGACATTCAAAGTCTGGAATGCACGTATCCTGCCACGATAGACGCTAAAAGGACAAAAAGCCAGAACGTACAAAGTAGGAACATAGAACCCTTTATTGTTAGAAGGCTTTACCAAAACCTATAGAGGAAATAATCTATCATTGCAATGGGGGCTGGGCAACATAATATACTACAATGAGCATGTCCTCTTGTAGAAAACATGCTCAAAGGTTGTTTGAGCAACCTGTTTATAACGACCCATAATGATAATTTAATAATCATTTTATTTGTAGAGCACTTTTCAAGCACAAAGTGCTTTGTAGGGAAATTCACATCATAGACAGCAGAATACAATGAAACATAAATAATTAAATAAAACATTATAGAATGGGAAAATAAAGAAACAAGCATATACATATTCATACAATTACATATGCACATACATACACATCAGCACACAAGCATACAAAAGACTAAAATTCAGCTGATTGGAAAAACGAGTTTTAATACTGGATTTAAAAGTTGTGACAGAGTCAGCTGATCTAATGCTCAGTGGAAGACTGTACCAGAGTTGGGGAGCCAGTACTGCAAAAGCTGAATCACCTTTTGTTTTTAACCTGGTCTTTGGAACAGTTAAAAGACCCAGCCTGGCAGACCTGAGGGGCCTGTTTGGACAGTACCATGTGAGGAGCTCAGTTATATTATTAATTAATTAATTGATTAAAAGCACTTTAAAATCAATTCTAAAAGAGATTGGGAGCCAATGAAGTGAAGCCAGAATTGGTGTAATGTGAGAAAATCGCTTAGTTTTGGTCAGTATTCTAGCTGCAGAGTTCTGAACTATTTGGAGCTGCTCAATTGTTTAAGCAAGTATACAAGGCATTACAGTAATCGAGACGGGATGATATCAGGGCATGTATACTTTTCTCCGTGTTTCTGAAAGAGAGAACTGATCTCATTTTAGAAATATTTCTTAGTTGATAAAAACACGATTGGACTACTTTCTTCACATGTTGCTCTAGACTCAAGTTACTATCCACGATAATACCCAGTTTTCTCTTGGCTGACTTTACGTTTGGAGTAAGGGGGCCAAGGAGAGGCTGTACTTGATTTGAGATGTGGTCTAGGCCAATGATGAGTACTTCAGTTTTGTCAGAGTTGAGTTTTAAGACGTTTTGGGACATCCAACCTTTTAAGTCTTGTAGGCAGCTATGTAGGGGTGCTAATTTATTGGTGTCAGAGGGTTTAAATGACAGGTAGAGCTGTGTATCATCAGCATAGCTATGGAAGGAGATGTGTCCTAGAGGCAACATGTAAAGTGTAAAAAGAACAGGTCCCAGGATTGATCCTTGTGGAATACCATGACTGGTCTGTGTGAATTTGGAGCTAAGCTCCCCAACTGAAACAAAAAATGTCCTCTTGGACAAGTAAAAGGAAAACCAGTCCATATTAAAGTACTGTTTAGCTAAATCTAGCAGTCGACCCCAATTTGAGCAAGCCAGGTGATGTAGTTATATGGAGACAAGGGGTCTGGTTGGACTCAGGAGACCATTGTTCCTCTCACGTTTCAAATCAAATGTATGTGTTTATTATTGTAACCATGATGACCACTGTCATGTAACATTCTTATTTTAATCCTTACCATGATCTTTTCCTAACCGTAACCAAATTGTTCTTTTGCCTAAACCTAATCAAACCTTAACCTATGGCATAGTCACAGCCCAAATGCAGCAGTGATTTTGTACATTTTTAGCATTCAGTGATATATTGTGTAGTTTCTCCTGCTGCATGTAGGTGGCGCTAATCAATCAAACGCTGGTTGTATCAGAGGGTGGAGACAAGAAACATACATGGTTGTTCAGGCTGGAGAAACTGAGTACAATGCAAAATTTAGTGCCTCACATTATCAACTCAAAACAAATTCACCAAGTGTGCATTCTTATATCTGAAACAGAAAAGCATAATATATCTTCAAATGTAACAGAAAGTAAATTATTTTACTTTACAGTTCATTTAGTACAGTAAATGTTGAATTTTGTCTCAGGGAATAACAAAGTTAACTAACACTATCATTTAAAAAAAAAAGCTCAAAAGCCCTCCATAATACTGCCTCTTACGCTCTTCCAAATCCTGGTGAATTGCGTATGCCAAAATCCATGCCAAATTAGCTTTACGTGGCAATCTGTGCGACTTCATAACTGGAAGGAGGTCCTCCGACCGCGGCCAACACTGTTTAACAGACGGGCTTCACTAGATAGAACTTTGCGGTTTTGGTGCGTCCGTGTAGTTTGTGTTGGAGTCTTGTCTGAACAGCGTAGCCACACGCGAGCGCGCATGGGACACCGACCCGCAAAGATTTATACGTGTAAGAAGTTACAAACAGTCCCTTTAAGTATTATTTTTTTATTTATTGAAATGACACTGTAATTGTAATCATCTGGTGAATATACTGAAAAAAAATAGGAGTTGGTG
>CAKALG010018637.1:0-18349 GCA_916700815.1 Helicolenus hilgendorfi | reverse complement strand
TGTGTGTGTGTGTGTGTGTGTGTGTGTGTGTGTGTGGACAAGAAAGTGTAAGCACTTGTTTGTGTGTAACTTTCTCTTCTGCATCCCATTTTCTATTCTATTATTGCATCTTTAATAACCGCCGTCCACAGTACAGTGCAGTTCACAAACAAAAGTCCTCAGAACAACATCTGCTTACCACAAAATTTCAAAATGGATTTTCACGTCTTTTTCCCAAGTGTTTTATAGTTAAGTCTTGATTTGTATTCATGAACAACTCTCCTAAAGTTAGAAATAAGAAAGTCAATGCACTCTGCTGTCAGGCTTTCAAGTGTCACTTTATTAAGTGGATGGAGGCCCACTTTTCTCATGCTGCCATGTCACACTAACTAGATATTTCAAGGATTTGCGAAGCAGAAATTGCCCTACTATGAAAAATAATTGGTTCACACATGTATAAAAACATTGCAGGATTCAACATGAACAATCCACCAGGCTGGCTTGGTGCACGAATCCCCAGTTATGTATTCACTCTTATTTATTCTTTACCCATGTGACTAATGTGGGTGAAAACAAAAACGAGTGCTCCGTGGTGCTCGATCCAGGCTAGCATTGTCCGCCTACAGTCTGTCACCAGTCGGTCCTAATCTATTCCTTGCGGCATGAAAAAACAATTAGCAGTGTTTGCTTGATAATTGTTGACCAACATTGCCAAAGAGAAACAGAAAACGTATGTGTCAACCATTGCTTTATGATGCTAATGTTTTGTTTTTTTCATGGGGACATAATTTTTTGCCAGCTGGGAGTTTGCAAAGCATGAGACAATGAATGACTGCAAACAGGCAATGTTTGATGTATTCCTTCTCTGCTCTTTTCACTGCTTGTGCCTCATTTTAAATTTCTTCCATTGCTTTATTTGGTTGCTTTCTACATTTGAGAGAAAGTGATGTTTGTGTTACAAACAGTGATTAAGCTGTCTAGAATTACAGGTATATTAAAAGAGTGGTCATCCTTTTTGCTACCACTCTAAAGCGATATTTTCAGTGTATTTTAGCCGGAATAATTGAACAACCTGAATAGCACAGCACATCAAACTGAATATCTCATACTGAGAAGCAGCTGAGGTATGTTTATAAGCTTTAATTTGCAAAAATATCATTAAAAACAAATGCATCCAGTGCTTCTATATTTCATTAGTGCATCCTGATAAAAGGTGTATATTTACAGCTTTTAGAGTCAAACTCTGCGGGGGACTGGGAGTAGTGGTGGTACCGATGGTAGGGGGCCGCACAAAGAAAGCAAAGTGCAGTTTATAAAACAGTTTCTATGACAATCATAACACAACGGGTTGTCTTACTCATGGGCAGAACCCATAATGATGGTGTTTGAATTCTGCAAAATACTGTCATTATTAGAGCAACAAAACTCCCAACAGAGTGCAACTGCCACATTACTATTAGAGGCAGCGCAACTTTTAAGTTTACCAAAGGATAAAATGATTTCACAGTCATGTTGTCGCATCATTAAAGAAACGGATGCGGCACTAATGGTTTTGTGTATGTTAAAAGCAAAACAACTTTAAAGAAATACTGTATTATATCTCTCGCTTGTGTTCCTTCAAGATACAGAATAGTTAAAGGATACGGTTGTTTCTTATTGTCAACTAATCCCACGAAAAGAGCAAAATCTTACTAACAAGTATTGCCGTTATGTTTCCCTAACTAACCTTTGCCTGAACTTTATCACTGATGCGACTCAGGAGTCTCTGGTGTCCGAGCTTGGAGTTTTGTACGCCCACCATCCAACCTGACCGCCGTTTGCCTGCACAACATTGGGAAACAAATTTAGAAATATACAAACACAATCTCTAGGAGACAGGATGTAGGAATGAGTGGACTTGGGAGTGCAGACAAAGTGGGTAAGACGGTAAGAGAGAGAGACTGACTAACACATTATTGTTTGTTTGTTTCTTCATTGGATTTGTTGACAATATTCAGAAATATATAGAGAAAGACCACACCTATGCTTTAAATGACTCACCAGTGAGGTATTTAATAAAGTGAGAATGATTGGGTCATCCATAGTATATCACTAGTATTACTACATTAGGAGTACTGCTAATCACTCGCTAATAAGATAACAAAAATGGCACCGTTTCACTAATGCCACTCATATCTACTCATCTATTTCTGTTCAGAGCCAACTCACTCATGTTTTTGTGAATTCCTCTTGTGTTCTAGAATGGATCATTGTGGCTTTCCCACTCAACCAACTAGAGAAGATATCGTGGGAAGAACAGCAAAGGTCAGTCATTTGGTTGATTGTTTACGTGCCTGCATATGTATGCATGTGTGTGTGTGTGTGTGTGTGTGTGTGTGTGTGTGTGTGTGTGTGCGTGCGTGCGTGTGTGCGTGTGTGTTTGTGTGCTGGATTTATTCAGGAATTCCCGTGTTATCAGCTGGCAAACATTACTTTCCCAGCCTCTCTCATAATCCTCTTCCCTTTCCGTAAGTGTTTCCCGACCAAAATGGAAAACCAATTGAATAATGAAGTACAATCTGATACTTCACATATTTCCCCTCTTATCGTCTCCACTAATGAAGCAAACAGGCTATAGCTTAATAGGCTGTTTAGGTTGGACATTATGGATAATTTAAAGGCCATCCCTTCAGGAAACAGAAAAAGAGATTCATGTTCTATGCCATATCTCTCTGCTTGTTTAAATTATATTCAAGTGTGTAATAGGTAACATTTTTACTGTACCACTTGCACAAAATGAGTATAATATATATCCACAAAATTCATATTCCAGCCTATATTCTCATTTGGAATAAACACTCATGAGCCAGTAGAATTTCAGCCTCTTTAAACCTTAGTACCTCAGCACAATATTTTATCATCATCATTATTTATATCTGTTGCAGATCACCATACGTTTTGTCAAATGGCCGTTAATAAAAGGCCTTGATTACATAATCTATACTGGATGTGGTATATCTGGAATGTAGCTATGACAGCGAGACTGAATAATGTTCAATCTTCTGCAACTGAGGCCTGGCATTCCTTCTCTAGAGACATTTTAAGCTTTGTATAGCAGAAGAGCTAAAAAACACTTAGTGCTGTCAAAGACAGTGATCTACAGTATTTTTGTGTCTGGAGGTCTTTTCATAGGCCTCCGTATGTTTATATAATCTATTGCCCTCTTGTTTGTTGTGTTGTCTGTCCTTTTGTTATTATGTTTTTTGATCACAAAATAAAGAATCAAGTCCTTTTAAAACTGCATTAATTGATTTGCTTGGCCAGTTGGGGGCAGCGGAACAAGCTGTAAAACACAACATCTGACATTATCACCTTATAAAGTTGTTATGGCACATTAGCATTCATTTAGAGTCGTGTTTCTGTCCACCTGATGAATGTAAGTCCAATATTCACTCTCTTTTTAGCTGTTTCCACAAACAACTGAGAAAAATATCTGTCTCTTAAAGGAACAGTGTGTATGTGAATGGCCCTCTCTAGAGTCAGTGGTTGTAAGAGTAACATATAGGTCATTTGGAGCAGAGCAAGTGCGTAGAGTGTGTGTGTACGTGGGAAGTGAGTGGTGAAGCAAGAGAGAGAGAGAGCGGCGGCGACGTTTTTCTTCATAATTTTATGTCTGAGGAAAATCATCTTTCTCCTCCGTCATTATGCCTTTGCATTTACTGCATTATGTTACCCACTTGCTAGCTTGCTAAATTGTTAGCCTCTGTGGCTTCTAGACGCCAACAGTTACGTTAATATTGCTGTTGCTTAGCAGCGGTGTTCTCACGACTTCACCACTTGAACACCAAGCATATTGTGTACATGACTTTCCATGTTGTAAATATGAGCTCATGAGTTTCATTTGAACCCACCAAATAACAAAGCTAGCATGTTGATGTTTAGCGTAATTTTTACGATGGTGTCTAGAAGGTGATCCGTAAATTGCAAACCTTGCTAGGATGACCTATTCTAACCTTAACCATTCGAGGTCAATGCCTAACCTTGACCATCTTGCGAGAAGTTTCGCAATTTGCGTGTTACCTTCTAGACACGACCGATGTTTACCAACTTAGTTTAGCGTGTTAGCATGCTAATATTTGCTAATTAGCACTTCACATAAAGCACAAGTGTGGCAGATAGGAATGTCATTTGTTCAGGTATTTGACCAGCAGTACTGAACAAATTAGAATATTAGGATTCCTTTTTCCAGCCACACTCTGAGGAAGACCCAGTGCCAGTACCAGAAATCTCAACCTCATGGTGGCACTAGAGAAAAAGTCAGGGGACAACCAAAGTCAATCGAATTCATCCTCTGGGAACCATGAATATACTTTATGTACAAAACGTCACGGCAATCCGTCCGATATTTGTTGAGATATTTCAGTCATAACCAAAGTGGTGGACAGACCAAAATTGCCACGCTGCTAGTGTTGTAAAAACTATTGATTGAGTGCAGCTTTAAGTCATTTATATGCTTGGAGGATACTGATTGCAACACGGGCAGAGTCATGACTAAAAGCTGTAATATTTTGATCACCCGGAGAATGGTAACGGCGCATGCTGTTGCATAATGAAGACAATCATCTAAAGTTGGTGTTCTGGCCTTGGAGGCTAAAAATGTGGAGCAACGAGCTCTCTTCCATTTTGGGTGATATTTTAATAGTCGTTATGAGGAGATGATTGCCTCTGTCCAGCGTTCTTCCCTCCTCCCACACTCCCCTTCATCTCCCTCTTTATTGGAGCTTCCGCAGCACGTCGAGCACATGCAGCCGCAGATCCTTCAGAAGACGCTGCAATAACTGCTCATTCACTGCTGGGTATATCTGTCCTGTATGTGTGTGTGTGCGTGTGTGTGTGTGTGTGTGTGTGTGTAAGCGTGTGAACCAGGCATCCACACACCAACACTGTACACAGACGCATATACGCAGTATATCAATCCAGCTAAATCCCAGTGAAAGTGATGTGTTTGTGATGATTTTCCTTTTGCAATCAATCAGCAAATTGAGGAAATCAGTATTACTTATTACCTTATAAAATGTGTTTAGCTTATATGTTTTGAAGATCTCTCCTCTTACAGCTTGATGTCACATACCAGATGTTTAGTCAAGCGTGGTACTAAAACTCACTTCATTCTTTGTGTGTCTCACACTTTTCTTCTTCCTCTCTCCTGTTGCAAAGTTAACACCTCAGATGCTATTCTCTCTCTCTCTCTCTCTGTCTCTCTCTATCTCTCTCTCTCTATCTCTTGCCATCTCACTCTGTGGTGTAGGCAGCAGTGATATTTAAGCTGTGGGTATTATTAGTCTCTCTGGAGAGTTCCACCTGTAAACAAGTCACACCATTGTCAGGGAAGGAGGTGAAACCAACTGCGAGACATGGACAGCAGTGGGTGTAGCACATTAATGAGAAGATAACCACAGAGAAGACACAGTGATTAATATCTAACTATAAAGCTGTCTGTCTGTCTGTATGTGCGTATGTCCTTTGCATATCTCGAGAACAATCTACTTAACACTTGGGCGGGTGTATTACTGGGGACCCAATGAAGTTGGTTCAATTTGGACAATATAATGCTAATATACTTTGAATAAAAAAGCAATAGCGCTCTGTACAGCAGGGGCGGGGCTTCAACGTTACAACCGAATTCTCCTTCACTTCCCTGGAGTCAACGAGCAATAAGCGGCTCTCCCATGAAAAATCACTCTAACCAGGAATCCTACTAAGTTTTAGTTCAGTCTGTGATGCTCAATTAGTTATGATTATGTGCAGGATATGAGGATGTTGCTGATTGATTTATTTTACAATATTTTATGGAACAAAGGAGGGATTGAATGTAAATATGTGCTGAATGAGTAGATTTTCTACAGATAAGTTGATATTGTTTAATCTCTGAGAAGGTCAAACTCTTTCACCTGGCATTCCAAATGAATCCTAAACATTATTGACGAGCACAGACAGAGCCCTCAATTGTGGTCTAATGTTTGACAACTTGTTGAAAAATTGTTGGACGTCCTTTATTTGTTAGTGTGTCACATTAACTTTACTTTAAATTAAAGTGTGGGTGTTGGATGACTGGAGATAATTCACGTGTATTCTGGGACTGTCCAGTACTGCAGGGATTTTGGCAAGATATAAAAAAGGAGATTGAAAAAATAATTAGAATTGCTATCCTAATGGATCCTGTTTTGTTTTTACTTGGAGAACCACCCACAAATCTAAAGGGTAATGACCAAAAAATATATATTACATATACTTCTACTGATAGCTGGAAAGATGATAACTGTAAATTGGAGGAAAGCGCCGACGCAAACCCAATGTACTCAGAGACTTGGTCTACAAATTGGAATATATGACAGCAAATTGCAAATGGAGATGGCCATTTTTCAACAAAGATAGACTCTAGTTATGTCATCCTGGACTATCTAAATGTTAGAATGTGGACAGATATACTCTGAAAGGGAAAAAGGAATGAAATAAAAAATGAAAATGAAAAAAGAAAAAGATAAATGCCCTCTGTCAAGGACTGTTCAACACTTGAATAAAGCAAAAAAAAAAAAAAAGTGGATGAAATGGAAACTTTAAAGCATGGGTTATTACGTTAATACATTAGTAAAAAGGAACTACACAATGTAAAATTTAAAAGGCTTTTAAAAAATCCATCTAAAATTAATTAATTAATTTATAATTTAAAGACAGAATGATGAAGTGAAGTTATTAATTGGCACATGTAAAGATAGTTTAAAACTTTTTTTACTAATTATTTTTTAATTGCACAATTCAAATGCAAATTTAACTAATCACTTAATAACTTGTTTCAATGAATCAATTAATCAATCAATTATAATTAAGCGCTGAAAAAGTCTATACTTATTTCAGTGGCACACGTAAGCCTCTATACAAATTGGCCCGGAGGGACATAAAAGATATATTGAATTGTACCGAATGTAATTAACCTTGGCCATCTGAAGCACTGGTGTCTGCGTGGTCAGCTTTAACAGCTGGAGGCTACAGGTCTCTTACTGAGTCACTGTCACAACATGTGGCAGCTGTTATCAGAGACAAAGGTGGTACTGAACAGGATTGTTCCTGGTCACTGAGAGAACAGAGAACTGAAACAACACTGTGGCTGTGAGTATGTGTGTGTTTGTCCATGCGACTATGTGTGGGGGTCTCATTGTTGATGCTGCAAATCAGCCTCAGCAGCTAGTTTCTCTATCACTTTTTAGTCCATTGCAATAGGACTGATTTAACGCTTTTTTTCGTGACACTTTAAAGGTACAGTGTGTAGGATTTGGTGGCATCTAGTGGTGTGGTTGCAGATTGCGACCAACCGAGTATCCCTCCGATCACTCCTCCCTTTCCAAGACTGCGGTAACGTGAGCCGCCGAGTGCAAAACCGTGGTACACTACTTTAGGAGTAACAGAAGTCAAGACAGTTTTGCACTCTGCAGCTCATGTCACTGCAGTTTCACAAGCGTTTCGGTGGCCTTCAGGTAACGTAAAAACATTTTTGGTTTGTCTGTTCTGGGAACTGTAGAAACATGGCGGACTCCGTGAAGAGGACCCGCTCCCTATGTAGATATGAAGGGCTCATTCTCAGCTAACGAAAACACAACGATTCTTAGTTTTAGGTGATTATACACTAATGAAGACATAGTTATGAATATTATATTCAATTTCTGCTAATAGATCCACCAAAAATCCTACACACTGGACCTTTAAAAAAAAAAAAATTTAATTGATGTAATGTGTCTGTAGCCACTAATTGTGATGATTTAAACTGTTTAATTGAAACGAAGTGAATGAATTTAATTCTCATTTGCTTTTTTTGCACTTTTTTTCCCTTTAAGACATACCTACATCCAACTATAAACATGTAAATGCATAATGAAATGATTGGACAGGTTTATTACAGTCCTGTGACAGCCACAGATACTACATTCTTTTCTCTCTTTTTTCGGCATAGCATTTGATTTATTGATTACTGTAAAGAGAATTTCAACAAATATAACAAAAACTGTTTCTAAAATACATTAACCACACTAGCTTTACTATACTATAGTACTATACTTTTATTTTTCTATTTTTTTCTATTTTTCTGGCTTTAACAGATTTAGTAAACTGTTCTGTCTTTGTCACATTTTCTCACAAAGCTCCTGCATAAGAGACCCTGTGTTATATGCTGTCATACAAATTGCATCATACATGTGGGACTCCAAAATATGAACGTGTTTCTCTGTAATGCCAGAAAAATTCCATCGTAATTGATTGATAGAGCATCCTTAGTTTATGATGATATATAAATTGATAGATTTAGGTTTAGAAATGTAGTCTGGCATAAAGCACTTACTCATTGTTGTCTCTTACGTCTATTAAATCAGAAATAGCAAGCAACAAAAATGCATTACTGTAATGTCTGTTAAATCAATTTCGTATCATTGGTGGCCAATAAAATTAAATTAGTTGTTAGTGAATTGATACATCATAATGCATTTATTTGTCTGTGCTACTGCATATTATAAAGTACATTGTTTGATATTATATTATCGAAAAATTATGTAATTGATTGTTATAGCAAAGTTATTAATTTTAAGTTAAATCCTTATTGACTTTATTAATAACTAAACTAAATGGTAATGTGCATGTAAGCCAATAAAAGTTCCATATAGTGTGTAGCTATTATTTTATTCTTTCGTAACACTATTTCTGTGACTGCATGCGTTTTGTTAAAGCAATTTCTGATCCAGCTGAGCTGAACACAGCCTCTGTTCTTCACACATGTCAGATTCACAACTTCTGCCACCCAACCTCCTTTTAACTCCCGCTTTTTAATATCACTTTCACTTTTGCTATCTTCACGAATCTTTAAACGCAACCATCTCTCTCACTCTCCCCATGCCTCACACACTCTCACTGTCTCATTTCCTCACACACCCGGCAATCTTTTCAAAATCACTTCCTTGATTCACATCTTTGCCCTCCCCATTTATGAGCACTTTATTGAGAAGCAGAGAGGTGGCAGAAAAACAGACATAATTGCCTGGGGTGGTAAGTTATTGGAAAATGGATGAATTGCTTTCTTCAGGGAAGAGCTGTGAGAGTGTCAGGAATAAAGAAGGCTCCTTAATAACACTGAAGGTCAGGTGCAGGGATGTTGGGGAGTGATTTCTTTATGCTGCAGCCGTATGGGGGGATGAATAAACACACATAGCATTTTCTCTCTCCCTTTCTGCATACGCAATTTATCAGTGTGTGTCTTTGAGGGCATGTGTGTGTTAGGGTAGGGGATTGGAGCCGCTGATGTTGTTATTCTTTGCCAGCTCGGCTTGGCTGACTAAGGTTAGGGCTCTTTTTGATAGGGTCATTCAAGTTCATCTCCATGGCAACTATCAGATACCCACAAGGTGGTTCAGTTACGTTTAGTGAGGACGGCTATAGAAAACAAAAGAGTATTGCTGAGAGATGCACACGATGTCAGCCTAATAACAGCATCAGTCTATTGAGTTTTTATCATGTCTGTGTGTGTGTACGGTGTGTATTTTGTCACTTTGTGACATTTTCATTGTCTTTTTTACCAACACCCCGTTTTAGAGTTTGGGAAAGTGCATCACATACTAAAGGTGTGAGAAACTCATTTAGAGTGATGTGTGTTTGTCGAGGAGAGGCAAGTTGTTTACAAGGTTTCTATTAAAACAGTTTTAATGAAGCATCTTCATCTGCAGTCACGTTTTTCACATTTCACAGTTACATTTTGGTGGCGACTGCAGCTACAAATGATTATTTTTCCAGTGAATTATGTCGTGTTGCTTTACGACCAATTGGCAACGGTTACTAATCTCAAGCAACAGTCAGAAAAACAAAGAGAAATTTCTCTATATTAGGAACATTTATGATATGAATTAATTTGTTTAGACCTTTTCATCACCATTCTGTTGCTAGGGCAACAGCTTTGGTCCAAGTTGACTTCCTGTCAGCTACTACATTAAAGGTCCCATATCATGCTCATTTTCAGGTTCATACATGTATTTTATGTTTCTACTAGAAAATGTTTACATGCTGTAATGTTCAAAAAAACCTTTCCTCATACGGTCTGCCTGAATATGCCTGTATTTACACTGTGTCTGAAACGCTCCGTTTTAGTGCATTTCAACAGAATTGCAACAGAATTGCAACAGAATTGCATCAGAATTGCGTTGCAAGGCAACGGTGTGCGTCCATGTTTACTTCCTCTCAGCTGATGTTATTTACATTCACTGCAACAGGAAATAAACTGGAACACATTTAGAATGTTTACGTTTAAAACCATGTGATGATCTATACATTGTATATTTGTGACATCACAAATGGACAGAAATCCTTACGGCTCGTTTCAAACGCACAATTTCTGAATACGGGCTGTGTGTATTTCTCCGTGTATTGAGCGTTTTAATAGTTTAACAGTATTTATATAGCACTTAAACCTGCTTTATAATATACAAGACATGAAAATCTCACTTTTTACAATATGGGGCCTTTAATAAACATTGCAACAGGAAATACAAAACGGGTCACTTACAATGTTTATGTTGTCAAGTTCGAAAAAGGGCTATAATAATCATATCATCATTTGGAAACGGCCCGAGGATCACCTCTCGTGAGCGGTCTCAGTCCGGTTGTTTTGGTCCGATTGTTTTGGTCCGCACCAGTCGAATTACGTCGATTACTGCGTTCACAACCGCCCAAACGAACCATACCAGAGTTCGATAAAAGCGAAATGTTGGCTTGTGAAAGTGCCCCTACTCTCTAACGTCCTGGAACTTTCTGTGTGAAGTTAACGCATTCTCTGCATTTAAACCAGACACACAAGAAAATGTATTATTCAGTAATATGCGTCTGAGTGAAATCAATCACTCACTTACACCTAATGGCCTCTATTTCTATTTCTATTTATCACATCTCCTTCACTTAGACTATCAAATTAGTCAATGCTGACAGATGGACACCCGATGAAAATAGATGTAAAGGCAACTATCAGTACATCCGGCAAATCCAGCAGACCAGGGACAGTCAACGCATTGCTGCCATTCTGTGGGTGGACTCTGACCAATCAGAGGAACTGCCTGGGAGTGCCAGACGTTATAGCTGCCGGAAGCCCCGAGAGACTTTTGATGTTTGTTGAAGTTTTTGAAGGCAAAATGAGGCATTTTTTCCTGCTACTGTTGTTGTTATTTTCATTGATATGTGTTCATCTTTCCCATTACAAACTGTTGTAGATACTCTTTACTCTATTTCTTCATTGCTCTAACTTATCTTTCCCTCTAAAAGTCGTACCAATCACCTGTCATTGGTATCTTGTCCAGAATTTGACAGACGATGTATACATGGGCAGCAGTCCCTCCATCACGCAAGCTGACACAAGGCATGGTTTTTCTCCGCGTTGCGACTGCT
The DNA here is from genome assembly GCA_916700815.1 of Helicolenus hilgendorfi. Classification (NCBI taxonomy): domain Eukaryota; kingdom Metazoa; phylum Chordata; class Actinopteri; order Perciformes; family Sebastidae; genus Helicolenus; species Helicolenus hilgendorfi. The sequence goes on along the minus strand of CAKALG010018637.1, from coordinate 6,925 downwards.
CTACCTGTCGAAAACTAACGTCAGCGTGTTCGGTAGGGGTAGAGGAGTTGTCACTGTTCTTTGCCACCTGTTTGACATTCTTTTCTGACGAAGTGCGTCAACAGATTGGTCGCTGTGTTTGCTTCAATGGAAAGAAGATTCTCAACAGGACAGGTATTTTTGCATTTTGATACTGACAGGAGAAAAAGATGACAGGAAATGAGGAGGGATTTGAACCATGCATAGTTGCGGTTACATGATCAGCATCTTAAACCCCAACGCCACCAGAACGCTAGACTGGATCCAGCTTACATTTAATATTCTTTTCTTTATGTGGCACGAATTCAAATAATGACAAGATCTCCACTTTTTTTCCAGCAGTAAGGACACGGAGCCAAGCCAAGTTGATTTTCCTTGATATATATTAAAACAGGTTTTAATCAAATGGAAATAGCTTTTACTAGAAATAACAAAATGCCCTACATTGCTCTGCTACTGAGAAAACAGTAGTTAATTACATTAATGACACAGCTTAGAGGTGTCGCCATTGCATTCCTGTCCAGTTGACGTAACATTTAGATCTGATCTGTAATGAGCTGAGCTTGGGTGCAAGTTGGGATGGTATGCAGGGAATATAACAAGCACGATAAAGTGAGGTATAGAGAAGTGTGTGTGTGCAAGCGTGTGAGAGTGTCAGAGGATGGGATTCGTATGGACTGAAGTCTATCATAATTACAAGCCTTCCAGACAACCCCGAAACCACGAACGCCAAGCAACGCTTATGTTGTGTGGCTCTGAGAGTTTCTTTTTTTAATCTATATGCAAGCGACGCCTCATGCCTTCTCTGCCTGATCCCCCTGGGACACAAGACCTGACATCATTCACACATAGAGAAATACAGCAACACCTCAGTGTACATCCATCTAAATCACATATATACAGATATTCAAAATGTCTGTACGTGCAGACACATGCGTGTACACGCTTCCCAACAAAAAGTCTGTAAGAGTTTCTCAGTGGGAAATTGGGACAAACTGTTCTGGCAGGGGAAAACGTCTGTGCTCAGAAAGCAAATCTAACTGTTTGGCAGCCAAAGAAGCGAACGGGCGGACTAGCATGTGCGTATTATATAGTAGCAGGCCACAGTGGCAGATGTAATATGGATGACATCTGACTATAGCAAAGGTTCTCCAACTGTGTTCACGTTTGCCCCGTTAGCCTGAGAAATGGAGGGAGAACTGGCTAAATCTGGCACGATTCCTTGTGATCCAGAGGTAAACAAAATCTCCGTCATGGAAGAGTGTATTAATATCACCTGAAGACAAATAGTACGGAGGATGAGCAGGGAAAAACAGGTAGAGGTGAAAACGCAACGATAGGAGCTGAAAATAGGCTGTTCAGGAATAAAGACGACAAGATATTAGAGCAGAAAGAAACTGTATGTAAGGTAGAAGGGAATAGTGAGGAGGGAAGGAGAGGAGAGGAGAGGAGGAGGAAACAAAAACAGAGGAGAGGAAGCGGATAAGAGAAACACAGCAGAGCAAAGGATTTTTTTTTTCGGGATCTCTTTTTCTCTCACTTTCATTCAATCTCTCTTTCTATTTCTCTCCCCCACTGCTGCTCTCATGGGAACCAAGTTTTGAGTTGCTTTAGCTGTTTTGAGGTGCTGCTAGTGTTTACCAGTTTGTGTGTGTGTGTGTGTCGGTGCGTGCATGTGTGTGGGAGGTGGTAAATTGAGCAGGTGTATCAGGAACAAAAGAGCAGGGAAGATCAGTGAGTCAAGTATCGCCATGCTGTGTGTGTTTGAGCGCATTTGCGAGTGCGTGTGACTGTGTGTGTGTGTTTGTGTGTGTGACGGGAAAAGAGAGAGAGTAATAAAACTGTCGACCTGGGGGATTTGTCAGGGGAAACAACACACTGTGAATCCCACTTAATGTGAATACACACACTCATGCATGTAGACTCAAACATGCAAACACACACAAACACAGCACCGGATTATGTTGATTTTTCTAAATTCCAGTCGACACTCTGTGATGCAAATATGCTTCTGATTCTCTCGTGGTTTGAGGTGATGAAGTGGCTCTTGACAAACAGAAAGTTTTTATTTTTTTTATTTTTTGAACATCAGCCTTAATAAATTGTCACTGTTGCTCCCTGGAACACACACTCCGAGGAAGACAAATGACATAACATTATGACATCTCGGTGTCGGTTTATAATACAGGACACAATGTGTGTGTTACAATATGCAAATCCTATTCAAATGCAATAACCTGAACACGAGTGAGTCAACAATATTATTCAGTTGTCATGGAAAAAGTTGAGCTCCAGGTAATAGCAGGTAGGAGCTCCATCTACTTGGGAAACAAAGAAGCCTGTTTCAATAAAATGGCTTCAGACATTGAAATACTTGAGCAGATAAACAATTTGTCCAAAAAAACAACAACTTGATTTTATTTTTGTTTTCCTGCCTTTTGATCGCTCTCCTTCAGAACTTTAATGAGGTGCAGCGTGGGCGCTGCTTCTCTTTCTCTCACCAATCGTTTTTCCTGCATCCCTTTACTCCCACTATTCCTCCTTTTTAATCAAACACACCCAGTCCAGTTAAACTGCCTCCTCTTTCCACAGGGGGATACTTTCAGAGGTAGCTTTGAGAAAAATGTTGGTTTTTATTGAGTTGTTAAAAAGATCCAAGATGCAACATTTGTGATATTAAACTTGTACATAAATATTTAGGATGCAGAGATCAAATTTCATGTAGGCCTATGTTACTGTATGTTTGTGACAATTGAAATAAAGTTTGAGTTATCTGCTTCTTCACTAATCTCTATAAACAGATTCTGCATTCACATATACAATCTGTAGGCAACAGGACAAGATTTTGGTATCAGAAGCATTCTGGTTTCCGTTTGTAGTCCGAGTAGTATTGATCAATCACGATCGAGCAGGCTTTGGTTGAATGCAGGTAAACAGTCCGTGTGAAGAGCAAAAGCAGGAATCTGGGAACCCACGGGTTATCCTCTGATGATGATTTAGCTTTTTATTTTTTTAAAATTAGCTTGTAAACTGGCTACTTGTGAAACAATCCGGTAGTAGATGTTGTCTCTGAACTCCAACTCCAGTCTCATATCTCAAGTTGCTAATCGGACTGTAAATAATGAGCAGCGCACAGAAAAGGAAGTCTTGGCCCGGATATCCACTGGCTACACCGGAACCCCAGAAATATAGCCCCTAGAGACTTATACGTCATCAGACCGATAGCTGATGATTGCTCCTTCACTAGCCTTGTTGACTTGTTGACACACAAAGTCATTGAAAGATGATGATCTGGTTTTTGACTCAAACAAATGTTTAACTGTCATAAACTTCCAAAGTCAGTCAACACAAATAATCTTGGAGTAAAAGTTTTCTGCACGTTAGCGGTGAGTTATAATATATTTGTTTTGGGAAGGGGTTTTGATTTTAGTTTTGGTGTATATTTCTTGGTGGCTTTTTATGGGATTTTTTTTTTTTCAAACATCTTGGTTATTTTTAATATTTGTTGTTGTATTTTTGTATTTGTTTTTGTGAGACTGAATAGCACATTTTTGGAGGGGTTTTTAGTCTTATTGGTTGTTCAGGAAAGATTTATCACCTGCCTGTTTTTTTTATTAGTCACTTCACCTTGTGTGCTTGCTGCTTTTAACTCCACTGGGATTCGATCCATGTTCACCATGTTCTACTGAGATTCTGAAGGCGGTGTACTTCACCGCGAGATTATCTTCAGCAGTGATGAACACACCAAACCAGAAAGAAAAAGAAAAAGAAGAGCAGGCAGATGGAGGACTCTGCAGAAAAATGTACCTTATGGTAATAAATTTACACGCATCGTAACATTCACAACATTTTTCCCCCTTCGCAGACCAGCTGAGTGAACACTAACATCTCTGGTGTTTGTCAGTACAGATACGAGTCATAGCACTGGATTTAAGTATTATGCTGAAAGTGCTTGAGTCCAGCTATAATTCATGGGTTCATATAAAGTTGGAGAAATACAGACATTTTGGTTTTTGTTTTCTTTTAGATTATTATCTGACCACATGCTCACGCTTGGCTGCCTTAATAAAATAAATAACAGAATTGTTTTAATTTGTATTTCTTTGTTTTCCCTGCTGTACCAAAAACATACCAAACTGTGGCCCCAAAGGGTCCGTGTGACCCGGTCACGATCCGTCCAAAGCTGTGGTCAACTTGTTTAATAACAAGATAAACAAATATACAATGCATTGTTTTGTTTTTTTCCATTTTTCATTTGAAAAACCAGAAAATAACTTTTTTTTTGCGGTTATTGTTATATCGATACTATCTGCCCCTACTGTATCTTTTCAAAAACATTGTCATAGATAGATTGATAGATAGATAGATAGATCAACGCTAATTTAACAGCCTTCTCAGTGGCACAATGTTATCACCGACACAGATTATAGTAGGTGCACATTCTCCAACATATGAGAGGTAACAATTACATTGCTTAGATTTAAATCCCTGATCCTGCACTCCATAATAACAAAGACAAACCTGTAATCACCCATTAGATGTTCATCCTACGAGCCTTGTGCTCAGCAAAGTCATGAAGATCATTGATTCACCTATACAATAATAAAGCGGCATAAAATCCACTTCAAAACATACATGGGTCCCTGACAGCTTTTGGGCCGCTGTGCAGCTGCATCGGTTCCTACTGGTACTTAAATGTAGGTATATTGTATTCCAATTGCCAATTTGAAGACAGAAACAGGAAAAGCATGTGGATTTTAATTCACACTGCTCCTCTGCTGTTTCTGTGCTTGCTATCTGGAGGGCTGCAGACCTGATTGAGTGTAATCAGCGGCATGGGACACACCTTGGCCGGTGTGCCCCATGCATTAAAGCCTGAGCAGCAGTTCTCCTCTCACCCCATACCTCTGTGTTGTGGCTTTTGGTTTCTTTTTCTCGTTTTTACTGCACAACATCCATGCAGCACAATTTCACGCATCCACTCCCCACACTACTGACTGTACAGATTCCTCCCATCCATTCGTTTGACTTATTTTGACTTACTTTCTGGCTAATAAATAATTTTATTTGTTACGTATACCTGGGTGTCTTCTGTTTTTGTCACAGTTTTAGCAAAATAGTTGTACGCAGATTTGGATAGATAGATATATAGATGTAACTGCTATGAGATATTTACTGCACTGAGATCAATGCCAGTGAAAGCAGTGCTTTCATTATTAGACTTCCTGTTGGTGGGTGTGTTGGTGTGTCTGTGCTGCACCGGTCATGGTGTAACAAAACTTTTCTTGCTAAGGATTAAGAGAAACGTGTCATTTAAAGAGAAAAATGTCATTATCGGTGTAAGGTTCTCATGTGACAGATGGGATGTGGGTGTCAATATCTCAGCCTGAGCTGGTTCCTTTATGTATGCATGTTCTGTAGGCGTTCAGACCTTCTTACCTGCATTCTCTCTGTCTCTCTCTCTCTCTCTCTCTCTCTCTCTCTGTATGTTCCCTCCTTCTCTCTTTAACTATGCAGTACATTTATGTGGTGTAGTACAGATAACTCAGGGTAGGAGGGAGAGTGTGGTTCTATGTGGGTGTTTAAGAGGGATGGATAGAAAAGATGGAGCAGGAGAAAAGAGAGAGGTACAGATAGAGACAGAAACAGAGGGCAGGAGGGATGGATAGAGTTAGGGAGAGAAGAAGAGAGAGATTTTGTGTGCACACGTGTGTCCTCTTTACAATGGTATATTGTGTATGCAGCATTTTACACCTTTACATTTAGATATTAACAGCATAGGGAGTGTTTTAAGATTGAAATAATCTCATTATAATCAACACGAATTCTAGGGAAGCTTTTAGTGCAGCATTTCTCTATTTTTGACATACAGGTCCCAAAATTTTCATGACCCGAAATTAGTTTTCACATAATCATGTAAATTGAAGTAAGGCCTCTGCATATTTGTATTCCATGTATTCCATACTCGCAGGGCTAGTTGCTGAAGCCCTCAGGAACATAGCTGGGGTTGTATCTAGAAGGTAACATGCCAATTGCGAAACTCTCCCTAGGTGGTTAAGGTTAGGGATTGACATTGATTGTTAAGGTTAGGCATTGCTTTCGAATGGTTAAGGTTAGGATAGGTCATCGGGCAGCAAATATTGTGAGAGGTTTTGCAAGTTTTTACATGTTTTCGCAATTTGAGAGTTACCTTCTAGACACGACCCAGCGCTGGGCTCTCATGCGATTTTGCCGTTAGTGACCAGACCCTGTATCACGGCATCATTTGATGCAAACTGGACCAAAAATACTTTTAGCATACACATTACATTAGGAGCAGCTGTACTGTACAATGGTGAATACATTCTCTCAGTGTAATTAACACCCCCAGATGACTCTTTGTATTATTATTTGATCCATTAGGTCCAGCAAAAATTTAAATTGAGTCTAGAAGAGCAGTATCATTAAATTATCTTATGTCATTAATGTGTGTGGAAAGCAGTGTTGAGTACTGAGATTTCCTTTTTGGTTGTAACGAGTAATGTAACGCGTTAGTTTGCATTTCAAGTAATCAGTTATTTAGTTACGTTTTCAAATAAGCAATCCATTACAATAATGTCACAGTGGAATGCAAATTGTGCCTGGGCAACGTTAAGCGTCTGTCAGCTGTCGAGAACTCTACTTATGCAGGTGCTACAGCTCCGAAACAGCAGCGACTTTCAGGTGTCATTCCGAGGGAAATTAATGAGCTTGTCGCTGGTTACATGGTGGAGGAGATGTTACCAACATCAAGATAGAGTCTCCACCTTTCCGTAAGATCATTAATGAAATCCCTATGATGGGTAACATGGAGGGAGCAGCGTCTAACCTGACGCACGGAACCCCCCGCGAAGGGCCGTGTCTAATGGTGTGACGCCACTTTGGCCGT
>CAKALG010018636.1:0-20010 GCA_916700815.1 Helicolenus hilgendorfi | reverse complement strand
GAACTTGGGGCTGCCTGCCTCCTGGCGAGAGTGGATACGACAGTGCTGCACCCGCCCTGAACGCCTGGTGCAGAGATTTTAAAAACATATTTCAGTTTGTTTATAGGTCACTATGACTACCAAGAGTTAGCTTTTCTTACTGACAAACAAACATCCCCCCTAGTTAACCTTGAACATACTGCCCTCTGCGTGTCTGAGCATTGTTTCCATACATTGTGTGTCAATCACATACATGCAGATTGATTAGCTTTTGAGGTTAACTCCTCTCATATGGAGCCTTTGCATTAGCAGACAGAAGGTGAATGATCACACTTCAGACCGTGACAACAGCCTCATTCAATCAATGATGGAGAAATTGACACTGATTGATCCGCCAGTGTGTCACTGTTATTTGCATGACGAGTTAACCCTACAGAACACACGGGAGAGTTTCCACACTAACACATACAGTATGTCATAGATGAGGCTCCACAGTGGGGGAAGAAGTACTCAGATATTTTACCTCAAAAATAGTAGTACCGCAATTTAAAAAATACTCTGTTACAAGTAAAAGTCCTGCATTCAACACTTAACTTAAGTAAAAGTACAAAAGATTTAGCATTAAATATACTTAAAGTACCAAAAGTTAAAGTGGTCATTATGCAGAATGTCCCGTTTCAGAATAATATATATTATATCACTGGATTGTAATTGTTGATCCATTAATGTATTCATCACTAATGTTGTAGCTTGAAAAAGGTGGAGCTACTATTAACTACTTTATATACTTACTTAACCTATAATAATACACTATAACTATTAGTTGATTATATATTACTAATTTAAATCTGTAAAGTAAATAGTAACTAATATTGTCAAATAAATGTAGTGGAGTAAAAGTATAAAGAAACATAAAATGGAAATACTCAAGTAAAGTACAAGTACCTCAAAATTGTCCTCAAGTATAGTACTTGAGTAAATGTACTTAGTTACATTTCACCACTGAGATTCCATAATGGCAACAGTTCAATTAATTCAATTATCATGATGGAATAATATGCTACTGTGATATACTCCTGTGTTAATATACAAACGGCAAATACCAATTAAATACTAACTGTAAATATCTAAATAAAATTTCCAATAAATATTATCACACAGTTAAATGTGGTAAACATCATTCAATGTCCATTTCCAATCATTGTCTTTAATATACATTTTCTATGCAGTTCATTACTGCCAAACAAATGCTGTTCCAAAATCAAGTCATGCGTAAAATACATAGAAAGGTTGCAGATAATCTGAATGTAAAATCATGTGCACTGTACCAGAAAGACAGTGTGTAGTCTCCCACAAAGGTCTCGCTCTCTCGGACCAGGAAGGAGCCATCAGGAGCTCCGGTCTCCAGGCAGTACTCAGACAGTAACCTCTCAGCTATCTGCCGCCCGTCCCGCCCTGCGCCCAGCTTACCATGGAACCATTTCTCTGTCACATGCTGGTCCATACCGTTGGACACCTGGAAGATTAGAGAAGAGAGGGAGATGTCAGTCACCTTCATTTAGCTGCACCAGCCGAAAATTGTTCCCTCATTGGACACCTCCTTTCACATGCACAAAAAAGAATGAGAAGTGCAATGTCTGCTGCACAGATCCTGTTACAAGTACAGGTTCAAAACCAGGTCAGGTGATTCTCATCTCTATGTATATCAACAGCAGATCAGGCCTACTAACCTCTCTGTGCTCCTCCTCGTCATCGTTACCCTGGTTATTGGAGGTCTCCTCTGAGTAGTAGATCTTACTGCTGGTCAGGACAAAGAAATGAGGGTACCACTCCTAGGGGGGTGGGGGGAGGATGAACGGTTAGATGAAATATTTAGAGGATCCATGTGTCACATTGAAAAGTGGCCCAAGTAGGCAAATTCATAAATCAGAGCCTGGCTCTAAAAACAAGTAGGACCCCTATATAAAATGAGTTTATATTAAAACTTAGTTTTTTAAATTTAATTAACAAACACAATATGATATGACATTGTAACGTTAAAAAAAAGAGAAACAAATAAAGAAAACACTTACACAAAAGGAAAAATAAATAAATAAATCAATAAATAAGGGACAAAATAAAATGAATAGGATCCCTTCAGTAATTAAAATAATTAGCGTGACAGTCCCGATACATTTATAAACTGAAATATGCATCTGACAGGTAGAGCATATTTAATATTTTATATAGTCCCACTCTTCACTAGAGCATTATATAGCAGTACAAAAAGAAAAAGAGCATCAAGCCGTAAGATGATGACATGTCTGCCATTATTAAAGCTAAAATCCACATGCTTGAAATAGGGACAACACACAAAACAGGCTTGGTATGGAAGCTACTTCAGTGCATCATATTTCAAGCTCAGCATTCGTGCTGACGCAGCACCGAAAATCCATTTAGACGCGATGAACGTGCTTACATGATTAATGGGGTCTTCCAGGTAGAGGATGCCATTTTTGATGGAGTTGCTGATATCGTTCTCCGAGTAGGGAGTGGAGGTGGACACCTCCTCATAGGCACTGCCTTCTGCAAGCTTCTTATGCTGCGGCAGGTGAAGGGAGAAGAGGACAGATGGAAGAAGAAAGGTTCATGCAATCAGAAAAATTGTACGATCACAACGCTGTATACAAAGCATCCATTCCTAATTTTTCCTGTAGAAATGGGCAACAAAAAGATAATGTGATTCCTCATGACTCCAGGTGGCTCCTGACCTTGATGAGGATCTTCCTCTTGAGCCCGGTGGGAGAGGGCAAGCCATCTGCCACGATATCCACCGCCTTGGTCAGCAGCATGTCACCAAACACCTTCTTGAAGTAAGTGGCCATATTCCTCTGCTGCACAATACTACAGTGGTCCTCAATGGACAAGATGATGGGATAGCTGGAGGAGGAGGACCACAGATCAGAACTTAAGAGTTGCAACTTCACACTGTTGTGTGTCAGAAGATCTAAACACAGATAAAGCGATCCGTGTTTAGACCTTGTTCACACACAACAATAACACTGCAATGATGTCACTGCAGCCCATTGTTTCCTCTGATATTTCCGTTTGAGTGTGTGCCATTTCTTTATCTTTGTCATCTCTTATTCTTTCATCGTGTCACCGCGTCGGAACGGCTGAAAAAAAGAAAGCGAGTGGGTTGAGACTCACTCGGATGTGACGAAGGCGTGCTCTTTGATGGTGGTCAAGACATCGCAAAACTTGATTTTTGTTGTGAGGGTGTGTCCGTGGTAGATGACAGGCATTCCATCTGGACCATCCCAGCAGTCCACTGAAAATAAACACATCCATCATTCGTCTACTATGCTACATTACAAAGAGTATACATAAATGCAGAAGTATTATATAGTTCCAGAGGAGTTTTAAGACCTTTGAGCTTGAAGATGCACATGTTAACATTATAATGTTTACTTTTGTATGAGGCAAAGGGACCCTTTAACCCACTACAAGCCAGTCCTATTCATAGAAACCTGCTTGACAAGGGTTTTCTGTAAAGGCCATATACAACACTGTTATGTAACAGCGAGTGTGTGGGTAAGGGTGTGGCAGCTGCATTAAAATTACAACTCTATGGGATAGGAAGCAGGCGTAAGAGTTAATTACGAGGTTGAGAGTCAAGTGGTGATTTACTGTACGTGGGAAACACTGTAGTGTGTGTGTATGTGTGTTTACCCACGTTCAATACAGCGGCAGCCCATCCTCAGACAGCGAGCGTACGCCTCCAGGGACGACTCGCTGGAAAACTGGTCTCCCGTCAGGTAGCTAAAAATAAGTATAACGTCAAAGTACGCAAACAAAAACACACGCATCTAACCAGTCTTACAAAAGGAATCACATGCCAGGGACTCCACCACACACACACACACACACACACACACACACACACACACACACACACACACACACACACACACACACACACACACACACACACACACACACTTTCTACAGTGGTAACACAAACACACTGATGCCGCTTTATCAAAAAGGCTCTCTTTCTTTTGTTGACTGGAGTAAACACTTCTTACTCATTCAGTCGGTCAATTCAAACCTAATCAAAGCAACATGGGAAGTTTTCATTCCGCTGCTCCAGCGAGTATTGTTTCACATCTAGAACAGAAGGTTATCATCTGAGGTGCCTTTCACACACTTTTCAATGGGAGGAAAAATACATTTTCCGGCAAAATACACGCCCGGGTCTCATTCTGGAACATGATTGTGAAATAATACACTTTTATCTGATTTATGAAGTCAGTTTAAAAGCCCTCTTTGGTTAGAGGTTTCTGGGGAGGAAGAAAGGCCAGACTTCAGTGTTCCCGAGGCCTAATTACAACGGGTTGAACTTGACAGAATGAAATGTATGCATGAAAGCTTTGGACTCAATCCTTACGTGTTGTGCGAAGAGGAGATCCAGTAGTGGGACAGGGGGTTGTTCATATTGTCAGGACACACCTGGTCCAGGGAGGAATCCCAGACGGTGTTCTCTTTGGAGAAGAGGTACGTCAGGTACTGTACGGGAGAGAGGAGAGCAGTGAAAACGCGGCTGAATGCTGTACAGATCCACAATTCATAAAGTCAGCAAAAGCCTCGAGCAAACTTCAGACTTTCAGAGAGTCCGCTTTGAGTTTGCAGACTTATTATTTCACTATTTTACATTACTATTTTATATTTACTTACAGGGTCTGAAATTAGCACCTGCCACCCGCCAAATGCGAGTAAATTGTTGGCAGTGGCGGATAAAATTGTCAGGCCATCCACCAGTTTGGCAACCGGTTCCTAGTTGTCCGATTCCTTGGCATCTCATGCTTCCGTGACAGGTACGCATGCACAATGACGTAATGGAATACGCACGCTGTATCATGTTTCAGCTTGTTTGGGACTGGAGCCATGACGGTGAGAAAAAACAAAACAAACGCTCAACAACGTAGCGCTACTAAACCTGAGGGGAAACTACCTATTTTTTCCCTGATAATGCGACACTGTTAACAACAAATCGTGTTGAAATCAACAGGAGGAGATTTAGTAACGTTACCTGTTAGAAGCCGGTCGGCAGCACAGTCCTGCTCGACTAAATAACAGAGCTACTAACGTTAACCGAGGTTCCATTGTGAGTTACATTATGATGTGTTCTCGCTTGAAACATAAGGCACCCCCGGAAACTACGGTGCAATTCAAACACTAATTCACCATGCATATAATGTTTTTTATGTAAAATATATCTAGCATCGGATGATATCAGATCTAAAATGTTATTCCTTCATTTAGCGCATAGATTTCAGAATTTCTGAGTGGCAGACAAAAAAATACTGTAAAAAAAGGGAAAAGGTTCATTTCAGACCCTGATTACTTATGTTTATATTTACTGAGTTTATTTTAACCTGCACTATTTTATGTCTCAGATTCTCGTTTTGCTTTTACTTTTACGATTCTCTATACAGAAAATTATGAGCATTGTTGAAGGGAACTTGAGACCCAAGATTTTCATTGCCAAGGACTGCTTTGCTATAACTGTTGTGCCATATGATAAATAAAGAAACTTGAAACTTGACCTTGACTTCAGACTTCACTCTTCATTCTGAAGACTACCCCTACTCTTAGCAGTATAATGCAGATGTGTGATCCTGTGCCAGGATCTGATCCAGCCTTGGAGCACGCAGATCAATGAGTCTGTGTCTGCACCAAACCTATTCTAAATAAATTATTTTGTACCATTATATTTATGAGTGATGAAGTGTGTTAAGTACTGTTATCTCAAAACCTAAGAGGGCAAAAACTCAATCAGTACAATGAACTTACATCATACATTTCAATGAGTGACCTCACCTGAACTATGAGCAGATATCGCAGTGCAGATTGCAAATATAATTTTACACATGCATGTACTGGAGGGCTGGGCAATATGACGATATATCTTCAAAAAGATGTAAAAATGTCTATCGTATATATTTTTCTATATTGTTTCTTTCGCGATATATATGCTAACCCTATATTTATTTCCTTTTTTCTCTATAATTTCACTTAAAACTGTAATTAGTTTAAGTTCTTAAAATGAGAAAGTAATCAGTACTTTCATTGGTAAAGTATATAATTCACACAGCAGTCTACAAAAATAGGCTTTACCGTGTGGTTATTTCATATAGACTACTTATTTATTGAATTACCAGAAAACATGCTATATCGTGATATATATCATTATTGAGATATGAAATGACCTATATCCTGATTTAAAATTTTAGCCTTATCACCCAGCACTAATGTAGAAACGTATACCATTTCTGAATGCTTGGAAAAGCAGCTGTCTGATGGGCGTATATAACAAGTGGACGCAGTCCAAGTTAATCTCCAGCGGCCTCAGTCAATCAGAAGTTAGTAGTAAATGAGATCGGATATTTTACACATACTCATTTCCCATTTATACATGAATAAGTGGTGGCATTTTCTGTCCTCATCAGGATACAAAAACCCTGAGTCCCCAGCAGCTGAGTTACATACTTCACCCTGCACTCTGGCCTTTAATAGACTATTCAGAGTGGGTCAACAATAAAAAATATTCCTCTTATAAACAGTTTTTCTTCCTTAGGTGTTATTCTAAGTATGACCAATGCCTGTACATCTGCTATCTAATACAATATAACCTACGGCGCAGAAAGACGGTACCAACTCCTGCAGGCTGGCTCGCACCAGCTTCCTCTTCTCTTTAGTTAACCATAGCTTTAGGGTGACCACAAAAAGCCTGCCCTCGCTTTCTGCAGAACTCTTACACGACGCCACAGTCAATAACCTTTTCCATCTGTGTGGGAGGAGGTGCTTTAGGCCGAGATCATGGCTATCCATGTCAATTTCTGAGCATCTCCCACCCACGCCAACAACACAGGGGGGCATTGGAAAACATAACTCACAACTTTTTTTTTCCATTAGTGAGCAAAGACCCAGAAAACGGCGTCAAGAGAATTGAGAAAAAGTGGGGAAAAGAAAGTGGGGAGAGGAGGTGTGTGTACCTCGTCTTGGTGGAAATAAGGCTGCTCCACTTCTCTCAGGGGGTCTTTCAGGTAGCCGAACATAAACTCCTGAACTTTGTTGTTGTCTGCGGCCCACACTTCCTGGATTCACATACAAACACAGGTGTATTGGAGCAATGATGCAACTACTAATTATTTTCATTGTCGATTAATCTGTCAATTGTTTTTCTTGATTAATGGATTAGTTGTTTGATCTATAAAATGTCAGAAAATTGTGAAAAATGTTGATCAGTGTTTCCCAAAGCTCAAGATGACGTCCTCAAATATCTTGTTTTGTTCCACAACTCAAAGATATTCACTCTACTGTCATAGAGGAGTAAAAATATTCACATTTAAGAAGGTGGAATCAGAGAATTTTGACTTTTTTTTTTTTTTTTTGTTAAATTACTCAAACCGATAAATCGATTATCAAATACTTAACGATAAATTTAATAGTTGACAACTAATCGATTAATCGATGCAGCTCTACATTGGAGCATGCAAAAGAAACTAATGTGCAGTGAACTAGATATTAGCCGGTGATATTACCTTTTGAGACTCCACGAGGAAGCCCTTGAAGTCCTCGAGGGAGATCCTCTGTTCTGGTCTGTCGATGAACCTGGCAGAGAAAGTAATGGTTTGCTTCAGTAAACACACGTGTGACGCTGCAGAGATTCACTGTTGCATGTGTTTAGTGTCGACCTACCTCTGTATAAACGGGATCTCCATCTGAAAGAATGAGCGAAAAAGGGAAAATTTCAGTTAATTAATGAAAGTGCTGTCCTTTTCAGAGTGTATAGTATTAGTCATGTAGATGGGCATAGACATCCTGTAGGGGGCTGGGCGGTTAGTCATGGGGGGCACTGAGGTCATCCATTTAATCCGACCTCAGCCAGCCAGCCTGCCTGCCTGCCTGCCTCCTCATCCATGTGAGTGTGTCCTAATGGCCTCCACCAGAGGGGTTTGGTGGATTTTTAACTGGTCCATATTGATCTTGAAGCCATTTGAGAACAGACAGATGGGGGAGGAAGGGTGCCTTGGCAGGGCATCAGATGGGGGGCGGGGGGATGAAAGTGCTGGGACAGAACTATCTAGTGGATACATAAAATGATTGCACTTACGTTTTTCTGAGCGTCAAACATGAGGCTGCGATAGAGCTGGGCAAACTGGCTGAAGGACACGTCTCCGTTCCTCAACTCTGAGTCCTAAAAAAAAACAAGTTGAGAAATGAGAGGGAAGGCAAAAAAAGGAGCGTTAACGACAAATCATAAATCCTTGGCTTCTAACGACATCATATTGCAAGGGAAGTGGGCAGGGGGGAGAGTCTGTGATAAGTAGAAGGAGGTTACCGGAAGTTTCTCTCGGAGGAACCTCATGTTGGGCACCCTGTAGTTGACTTGGCTCAGCATGCTCTTCAGATCCTTACAGGATATCCTAAACACATTACACAAATCAACGGGTTTTGTTGAGAAATCCAACACAAACACGAGTAAACACCGTAGATCCTGTTGTGGTGCAGTAATATCATTTTGAAATCTACATACAAACTGAAACCTTGCAAACACATGCCCCCTCAGGCTCTGAGCCGAGTCTTTTTTGGCTTCATTTTTACAACACAGCCTGGAATTTTTGGCCAGAGGAGACAATACCCCTACAGCGTAACAAAGGCTTGCTCTTTGGCCAGGGATGTAACAGACAAACATTGCTGTACATCTCCTCCATCCTCTGCAGTCTGTTTCCTGCTGCAGGAAGAGGTGCTGGTGTGCGGCTGAGAGGTTAGTTCCTTCGCTTTACCTCAACAAAGCTCTCTAACAGACACCTACCAGCCTGATGTAGCTAGTCAAAGACGTTACACCGAGGAAAGGACACACAAGTGGCGCACCAAACAATTGAGTTATATCTAATTGCACCTATTTCCTGTGAGGCTGATCTGATTAACTCTGGGGTTTAAATCTTTTTAACTGAGCTGGCTTACCTATCTTCTCTGTTGCGATCAACGGCATAGAACTGCTTACGTAACCACCTAAAAAAGAGGGAGAGGATAGATTTTATGCATTTAACATACAAAAGGACAAACGATTATCTGTCTGTCCACAGCACGTTATAATGGCTTCAGCTTTGGATGTGATTTGTGGCTACATGTGTACTGTTTACCTCTCTATCTGGAGCGGCGTCGGAGACTTCAGTGTGTCGGCCACAAGCCAGTTTAACCCCTTCACCCACATGGTCATCTCCTCATCTGACGTTGCTGAGGAAAAAAATCATACAATCAAAACACATGACCTCTTATGATAAATATTTTCTCTTTATTCCCATTAAAAGTCTTTTTTTGTTTTGTTTTTCCTTCGTGAAGCAAGCGTCTGAAGGATATGTGGTGTGGTATAGGGCTGCGACTACCAATCTTTTTCATTATCGATAAATCTGGCAATTATTTTCCTTTCCCGATTAATCGTTTCGTCTAAGAAATGTTAAATAATAGTGCAAAAATGGCCAAGGTGTGGTGGTGTCTTCAATTAGCTTGTTTTGTTTGACTAACAGTCTAAAAGCTTAAGATATTCAATTTACTGTTATATATGACAAAGAAAAACAGCAAATGGTTACATTTACAAGATGGAACCAGAGTATTTTGGGTATTTTGCATGAAAAATGATTGAAACGATTAATCGGTTATCAATATAGTTGCAGATTAATCTTTATTTTGCATGACTAATCGATTCCTATTGATTAATCCTTGCAGCTCTAGAGTTGTACGCTGTGCAGATTGTAAAGCCCTTTGAGGCAAAGTTGTGATTTGTGATTTTGGGCTATACGACTTGATAGTGGCATTAAAGCTTCTTCATCAATTTTTGAACAACAGACAAGCTTTTGTTTTGGTATTGTAATACAGGATGTATTTTAGGGATGCACAGATCTGACTTTTTCAGTCCCGATAGTGATACCTGGGCATTGGGTACCGGCCGATACCAAGTACCGATCTGATACCGGTGTTTAATTAATAACCTGTATGCCTCACTGTGTGGAAGTGACTGGGATCATTCTTTGAAGTGTAAGGCCACATCAGGCTTAACTTAAACATTGGTTTCCTAACTTCATAAAAAAAAATGAAACAAACGAATACTTAAATTTACTGAATAATTACCTATTATTAAAATAACATATCGCAAACCAGCAACTTCCTAAAAAATCTTCAAAATTAACCGGAATTACAATTCAGGTGTACAATTTAAATTTTAATGCAGCAACAAATTGGTCAAAACTTAAAAAGGAATTAAAATTCCAGTGTATAATGTATATAGTATATAAACATAGAATTGAATTGAATAGATCTGCCCATTGCCACAGATATCCAATCCAGCTATTTGAGTCAGATAAACACTAATCCCACCAATACAAAAAACAACACTTAATGTTGTCAATCGTACAAAGTGTAAACTGATGGATGTTTGTAGTTCAGACCATATTAGCAGAGAAGATAGTAATGTGAGATACTATTGTCACTAGTTGTATCTGAAGGTATAATGTGAGCCTGTGTTGTGCGTACCTGCCAGGCTGAGTGATTTAAGGCGAAACTCGGTGCCATACAGGATGACAAAGCAGTGAGCATGCTCCAGCCTCGTTGCCGAGTCCTCCACATAACGCTCAAAGTCCCGCGACTTCTGTCCAGGACGGATCTCCTTGATCTCTCGAATGTCAACTGGAGAGGCAGACACACAAACACACAGTTAGCAAAACACAGAATCACCATTTCCTTGCACGTACAAAGCTGTCCTCGGCAGAGCTGGGCAATAGGGTTAAACTCAAAATCCTCTTTCTGATATCACAATATGTTGCAATATGCAAAATGCAAAATGTATAATAATCAAATGATGTTCAACACATTGAACATTTATGCTTTACATCAGATAAAACACATCCATGTGTAAAAAAAAAAACTTTAATAACCAATTTCTTCATTTTGTCACAATTTGCTTGGAAATATTAAGTTGTGTACACATATCTATATATAAATATATATATATATCAAACATACAGAAATACGCACACACACATGATCATATCTTCACGAAAACACTCAAAGTCCATAAATAATTATGTTGAATTTTCTTCAAGCTCTTATGCAAAGGGTTTAATCATTTAATTAATCTAGAGCTGCAACGATTGATCGATTAGTTGTCAACTATTAGATCAATCACCAACTATTTTGATAATCGATTAATCGGTTTGAGTAATTTTTTAAGAAAAAAAAAAAAATCTCTGATCCCAGCTTCTTAAATGTGAATATTTTCTGGTTTCTTTACTCCATGATAGTAAACTGAATATCTTTGAGTTGTGGACAAAACAAGACATTTGAGGACGTCATCTTGGCCTTTGGGAAACACTGATCCACATTTTTCACCATTTTCTGACATTTTATAGACCAAAACAATTAATCGGTTAATCAAGAAAATAATCGACAATGAAAATAATCGTTAGTTGCAGCCCTAAATTTATCCATAATTTAATAAATCTGTTTTTTTTTTCCTCAAATCACTAACCTCCCAGCATAGAGACCAACACAAAGCAGCACGTATAGGTATTTCAAGCCCCCCAGACCACATAAAACAGAGAAGCTGAGGCCACGACCTTTTGTAAACCACATATAGATACACTTCAGCTGAAGACAGATATTGTTAGAAACAGATTTAAAATGAGGAAGATGATAAAGTTACTGACCCTAAATTAACCTCCATTTGCCTTTCACCACTGAAATCAACCAAAACCACCAATTACTAATCTCAAACCGGGAGAGCGAGAGCCAGTCGTACAAACTAGTTTGTGGTGGGATTGGTCTGTACAATAGAGATTATATAAACACATCGCAGACATACTGCATTTGGGTAACTGTGTGACTTTAAGAATGCTTGCAGTGGTTTTAATCATTTACAGTACAAAGGGCATAAGAGAGGGAATATAAAAGTGATGTGCCACTAAACAACCCTGCCTACCGAGCTCAAATCTAGCCTATATACAGTAATAAAACTTCTTATTTCCTTCTTGACTCCATTAATAGACACTCTACGAGAGTGTAGGCTGTAAAGTAGCTCAACGGGTTCCTATCAGTGTTGTATTAGTAGCAGTTAAAAAGACCTAGAGTGGGGACTCTCCTGCTAAACACACACACACACTTTTCTTTCAGCTCCTACTCCTCTTCCTGCCCCCGAATCACACATCCTGTGCTTTTGTCGCCTACACACCACATCTGTGCTCGCATATAGGTGAGCATGTTCTTTTTCTCAAGCATTAGAAAGAAAAGAAAAGTATGTCTTCTTCTCACGCAGTATTTCGCCCAAGCTGAGCTCTCTAATCATACATCATATCTAAGTTTACTTCACCCGCCAGACGGGGCCAGCAGGCTTCTGCTGAGAGCAAGGCGGCTCTGTTAGACAACACTTTTTGTCATTTGAGTCAAAATATTTGGAGCCGGGCTCAGACAGATGCAGGAAATAAAGAGATACCCAGAGGTGTAAGCTTACCAAAGGAGATGAGAGGAGGTATCCTGCAACACACTCCCACACTTCCTCCAGCGCTCCGTCCGTCCTTCCACACTATTTCTACTCTCCTCATCAGGGCTGGGTTTCACTTCAAGTTGTTCAATACTACTGGCCATAGAAAACCTGACCTTCTATTGCAAAATTATACTTTTTGATACCTTACTTTGAGGAGTTTTTCCACAAAATAGTTTTTTCATTTGACAAAAGAAGCAAAGGTTTTCAAATGTTAAATGTCTAAACACAAGGAGCCATACAAGAACAAGAACTTTGCCTAAGTTAATACAGTGTAGTGCCTAAACCAATCAGTCAATTGTTCTAGCTGCCAATATTGATATTACTCATTTAAGTCTTTCATCAATGAAAAACTTCAAACATCTGTCCGTTCCAAGAGGGACGATTTGTGGCTTTTCTATATTTTATAGTACTGTAAATGGCATTAAAATGTAATACCTTTTGGGCTTTAGACTATTGGACAAAACAAACAACCTGAAGAGGTCACCTTGTGCCGTCATGAGGATTTTTTTTTACAATTTTCTGACATTCTACAGACTAAACGACTGATTAATCACAAAACATAATCAAAAGGTTAATCGATAATAGAGCTGCAACGATTAATCGATTAGTTGTCAACTATTAAATGAACCACCAACTATACAATACTATATAAATCAATGAATTGGTTTAAGTGATTTTTTGAGAAAAAAAGTTATCAAGAGTTAAAATTCTCTGATTCCAGCTCCCTAAATGTGAATATTTTCTGGTTTCTTTGCTCCTCTATGACAGTAAACTGAGTATCTTTGAGCTGTGGACAAGACAAGCCATTTGAGGACGTGATCTTGGGCTTTGGGAAACACTGATTGACATTTTTCACCATTTGCTGACATTTTATAGACCAAACAACTAATTGAGAAAATAATCGACAGATTAATCGACAGTGAAAATAATCGTTAGTTGCAGCTCTGATACAGTCTAGAACTGGCTAAACTTTGATTCAAATAGTAACAATCTGATCAAATAATAAGTAACAACAAACCTAACTGGGCAATCGATGCCAACTTTGGGACATTTTATACAGTTTGTGCAACAGACAGACAAGGAAGAGGTTTGATCAATCATAACCATCATCAGAGTGTGTTAGTTGTGTGTTGCAGAGGAAGGAAAACCAGGACTGCACTTTGTTGACTAATAATACAGTTGTAATTATTTTGCTGGAGATAGCAACTGTGATATGAATTACATTTAGAGTGTCAGCGATAAGTCACTTAAATCGATATAAAATGTATCAACAACTATTTTGATAATAATTTAAACACTTTTCAAGCACAAATTACAAACATTCTCTCAAATGAGATGATTTGCCACTTTTCTTTGTTATATCTGATTGTAAACTGAATATCTTTGGATTTTGGACTAAATAAGCTATTTGAACAGACTGTTACTCACTATTTTCTGACATTTTATAGACAAAACAATGAATCTGGAAAATAGATTAACAGATTAATCAATCAAGAAAATAAGAGTTAGTTGCAGTCATAATTACATTACATGTTTGACCACAGAATAAATAAAAAACTACACTGCATATTTTCAACATAAGACTGTAGCAGTTGAAGTATATTCTAAATTTTTGAGTTACTGTGCAGCCCGGAGCGTGACGATGTGTGCACTGACACGTCAGCTGATCCATATCAGCTCCTTTGATATCGCGTCGTGTAAAGTTAAGCAGAGGACTTTCCCCCTGACAAATAACTGGCATGCAGCTACATGGATTCTGTTCCCCTTTCCAACACATTGTAAATGGAGCAAGTCAACTGTGGAACTGCGCTTGTTTTCCACAGACAAACTTGATCTTTACAACCATGTTTTCATGCAGACATAAACAGTCTAAAAAGCAGATTCTGATTGTGCAACCGTGTGTCGCTGCCTGCA
The DNA here is from genome assembly GCA_916700815.1 of Helicolenus hilgendorfi. Lineage (NCBI taxonomy): Eukaryota > Metazoa > Chordata > Actinopteri > Perciformes > Sebastidae > Helicolenus > Helicolenus hilgendorfi. Next base: position 5,534 of record CAKALG010018636.1, on the reverse strand, counting down.
GGCTAATGCCCCACTAATGTGTTGATTTATTTCCCACAAATAAACTTGGCTGACAGCCTAGTGTGTAACTGTAAAAAGGAGCGGTGTGTCAGCTATAAGTGACATTAGACGTTTGAGGCGAGACGGCGTGTGCGTGTGTTTTGCGGGAAGTATGGAAAAAGCAGGTCAGAGAGATGACAGATGTGACAGACGTGTGCAGGTAATTCCATCCACGTTCCACATTACTGTCAAGACAATAAAAACTACCTGATTATTTACGAGATTCAGATTCATTTCTAAGGAAATTTCCAGGATACAGCTGATGACATTAACATTTATAATTAGTGACACGTGTGCTCATTCACGCTCCACTGCAACACATGCAACACATGCAGTTTACAAAAATCCTCTCTAAACTTGAATACACCTCCTATTCCCAGCTCAGTGCACCATTCAAATTAAGGCTGCCTCTAACAATTGTTTTTATTATAGATTTCATTATAGTCTCAGTTATCATTTGGTCTATAAAATGTTAGGCTGCGGTAAAATTTAAATCGCAGTGTCCAAGAGTTCAAGGTGACAGCTTCAAATGTCTCGTTTTGTCCTATGAACAGTCCAAAGATATTCAGTTTACAATGACATGAAAAGCAGCAAATACTCACAATTAAGAGGCTATAATTAAGGTTGCTTGAAAAATGACTGAGCTATCGATCAAAAAAATCAATTAATCTTCTAATTGTTTCAGGTCTAATTCACTTACTATGAAGCTATAAATAATCAGAACTAGAGCCGCAACGATTAATCGATTAGTTGTCAACTATTAACTTAAACGACAACTATTTTGATAAACGATTAATTGGTCTGAGTAATTTTTAAAGAAAAAACAGTCAAAATTCTCTGATTCCAGCTTCTTAAATGTTTCTTAACTCCTCTATGACAGTAAACTGAATATATTTGAGTTGTGGAACAAAACAAGACATTTGAGGACGTCATTTTGGGCTTTTTCTGACAATTCATAGACAAAACAACTAATCGTTTAATCAAGAAAATAATCGTTCGTTGCCGTCGTAATCAGAATTATCAACTATTAGAGTTAAGATGTGCATGTGCACTGTCCTACTGCGACATAAGCAGATCTATTATGCAGTATTTGTAGAACTATGACCAAGTCACATACTGAGTGGGACATTTTACACAAGAAAAATCAACTTGTCAGTGCTCTCGGGTGGACAAACTGTCATGCAGACAAGGTTTCTAGCTTACCTCAATATCCCTAGTTTGGCATTTCTGTACTGCAATTTCTTTAAATCAGCCGACATATTCGATGTATGGCGTGGCAATATATCGATATGATATCGATATTGTGATATGAGACTAGATATCATCTCAGATTTTGGATATCAAAATATCGTAATATGGAATAAACGCAAAAAACGTTACAAAACGTCAGAAATATCGTGATATTTGATTTTCTCCATATCGCCCAGCTTTAATAAAATGATACAGATATATATCTGAAGGAGGATAATATTAGTCGATATATTGACCTGGCTGATTTATCGGTCTAACTCCAGTGATAGTATATTTTCTGGAAATTCAATTGAGCATAGGTACTTAAAGCTTACACTGATGTAAAACTCCTGTGAACACCAATATCACCATAAAGCAGTCCTGCTCATTGGCCTGCATCATTGCCAAATACAACCAGAGATAATAAAGGGATAGCTAACTTGGTGCTTGTCGTATCCAGTGCTAATCAGCTCCTGTAGACTTTGCTTGACATGAAAACCTGCATCCTAATATCTTCTACTTCAGTGCTTTTGAGCAAAGCTTGTAAACATGAGGATCTGACACTGTGGTGGGTTCCGAGAAGTAAGATGGGAGGTTTCACTTAAGTTAAATCATAGCTTGAGAGTGTAAAAAACACACGTGGAAGCTCATTCATAAAAAACTAAAACGGTCTCATTCAGTGAAGTATATTTTGAAGCCTGTCAGTTAACCGTTTACTCTGACAGGACGCTAAAGTAGCAAAATGATGTGTCACAGTCAAACATGACTCTGATTCATGCTTATTTTATCAGTAATATACTCAGGAAAACAGAAGTTCTTAAGATGATACTCTGGAGATTTACTGAGTGTACTATATGAGATGTTTCGCAACAGTCTCTCCGGCATGAAAACAAACTATACGCTCAGCGTAATGTAGAGTTTGGACAAACTTTTTCACTTGAAAAGTGATTGTACATGTCAGGCATCCAAACCTTTATGTTATAACATGCCCTGTCTACACTTCTAACCAGCCTGTTACCGCCATTTCTTCGGCAAGACCACATCCTGCTTTGTGGAGCCAGGCCTATTTTGTCACATTAAGATAAGTGTTTGGTGGGCAAAGATAAGATTCATGTGCAGGAAACGTGCATTTTTATAGAAAAGATCTCTAAAACGAAATCAATCTGGGAGATAAAAACGAACATGCAAAATCCACTTCGATCAACGGAAAAAAAGGCTTCTCAGACCTTTATATTTAGCGACAAACTAGAGTGCTGTTTCCACAGTTTAGTGGACATTATTCTCTCACTGCCATTGATAAGGGGTAAATACAGCGGGCCAAAATGTTCCCAAATGATCACACACTTCCAGTAAAACCCCTCATATTCTATTTCTGTACATTAATGAGCCGCCTAGGCCAATTTCACCACACAAGGAGTATCAAATGGCAGCTATGAGCTCATGTGTGAGCAGAGAAGATGATACTGTTGTGTTAAAAAAAAAAAAAAAAAAACTAAGCGTACCATCTTTTTGTGTGCTCTTTTTGCTGCATCCGGAGCAGAGTGCAGCTGTGCACAAGGCATCCTGCTACCCGAGAGACAGACGACTTAACGACTCACTGAAGGCCTGCGTGTCCTCAGTTAGACGTGCTGTTTTGTTGAAGATTAACCTGAATTTCAGCTTCCTGGTAAATTACAGTACATTCGTTCCAGGAATGGTACTCTCTTCTTGTTGTCGTCCCTGGATTTGTACCCGAGATGTGATTCATCTAACTGCCGGACAACAACGGTTGTTCCTTTAATATCCACCAAGACTTGCACCTGCTTTTACTAAATATTTTATAAATGCTATATGGCTTGAAGTTGCTTGAGTGAGCAGGAATTTACCTAAATGAAGGAAGATGTCACTTCATTTGAAATCAGTGGGAGTAACATACAATTGACTATTTTTTTATAAATAGACTGGATATGGCCAGACTTTCTATAAGTGGTCAAACGCACCTCACCAATTGTTCCTTTGATAGCCACCAAGACTCGCACATGCACTGTCAAAATATTTTATAATGCTACAAAAAAACAAGCTTTTAGGTTACAGTTACAAGTATCTGAATTATAAACAACAACAAACGAATCGTATACATTTTAGCGAGACAGAACTGAAACTTACAGGAACTAATTTAGAGCTGATATAAAAAGATGTACCATAGATAGAGAGACGCGACTGGGATTTTCTTTTTGGGAATATTGTTATACAGCTTATTGTCTTTTCCTGTCTTGGAGGCACAATTAAATAATGTTTTATCTGTGTAAAATGAACAACTAACCCATTTCACTTTCATTTCCACATTACGAATCCTTGTTTCTCCAAATTTCCTTGCATGTAAAATACCTTCTAATCTCCAGTATTAATGCATTTGGTCAATTATCTCTTGATATTTTAGTTTCACCAAACCCTGCAACTTACAGTTTTTAGTATTTAAAGGATTTTGGAAGTGATGTGACATCACTCACCAGCTGTTCACAATACCACTTAAGTCTTTTGTGAGCACCTCACAACATCATATTTCTCAATGTATGTAAACCAACCAGTTCTGGCATGAATACCTTCACATTTACAACCAGCACTCAGGACCATTACTACCCCTTTGTATGTATGTTTGTGTCTGTGCGCTACTCACTCTCTCCCTCTATTTTATCCGTGCCGCGGGTCCAGATAATAGTCCTGGTCTCCAGCTTGACTTGAAATGTCCGTCTCTCTGGCCGCTGGGACTTCTTAGAATAAAACAGTGTCAGTACTGTCCCCAGCTCCAGGTCTCGGTACAGGTTGTTCATCTCGGTGTCGTTGTCCATCCACGGAACAGGTCCATTGGAAAAGAAAGCCGAGGTCCCAGCCATGTTCACTTCCCCTGTTTGTTGTCCGTTTCCTCTCAGAACAATCTGCTCAGTCCAGGCCTAGACAGGGATACCTACAGCAGGAGAAGAGGGGGGGCATGAAACAACAATTCACCGGGGACTTCTAGTGTGTCTGTGCTGCACACACATTATACAGTAGTGAGGAGTCGATGCTGTCAGGAGTCACGTTTTAAATAATACTGGAAACTTTACCATGTTACATGTTCATATTCCTGCAGATATGCTGTCAAGAGTATGAGAGAAAATGTGTTTTTTGTCTCGATTACCCTCATCTTCCTGTTTAAATACACATTTAGTACAAATATTTACTTTACTTTGAAAAAATACCCATATTTTGATTTTGTGAAATTGAGTAGTATGAGTATTAAGCCTGAAACATGCCCATTTATAAAATCCTATTTAACCAAAAAGAATGTTAGTGTTAAGTCTACTTTATCTTACAGATGCATTTCCGACAACAAAAAAGTACAGTAATGACATATTAAACAAATTCCTTAATGATACCACCAGGCATAAAATACTCTTGTTAATGACACATAAAGAAATAAACTGCATTGCAAAATGTAAAACTGTGTATGCTTTGAATATGGACATACAAGTTTACATATTTTGTTTTACACAAATGTGGACTGACAACTCCTACAGAAAAAGTACGTAATGTGGTATTAGACAGCCTAATATATAATATAGCTATTTAATCTTTTTTATAGATAGATTAAATAGATTAAATAGTTGGTGTGCAAAGTATAACATGTCTCACGTGGTGATATTGATTTTTATATATATGGGTAATGTTACTCTTCAGTATTGAGTACCACTGAACAGTACTGTGATGTATCATTAACAGTGATTTGATAATAAATGACAGCTGCAACCAAAGAAGGAGAAAACGTGTTGATTAAAGCTAATCAACTTTCTCTCCAACATGATGTTACCTTTTTTAATCTAGCAGCAGGGAAGGTTTGATTTTAACACACTGCCAACAACAGGCCTGTAACCTGCTGCAGGAAAACAAAAAGTTTTCCTTTTGGATACAAGAAGGCATCACATTATTGAGGAATACAACGAATGGCAGTGGGATAACAAGAACCGTCTGTGTGTTCACAGCGTGGAGACGGGCCGGTGAGCTGCTAGCATTTCAGTTGGGCCAAAAAGGAAGAGTCATAGCTGCTTTTACACCTTAAAAATAAGCTATCCTGTAGCTGTTCTGCTCTTTTCTCTCCCTGTGTTTTCTCTTTACCGTGCGGGAGGAAAAACAGCAGGAAAACAACACGTCGCTGAGCTGTAGCTGTAGTTACCTACCGCCGCAATCTCGGCCCGACCGCACATCTCCAGCGGCTGCTCCTCTCTCCTCCTCTCCTCCCGTCGTTTTCT
>CAKALG010018635.1:0-15780 GCA_916700815.1 Helicolenus hilgendorfi | reverse complement strand
CCGTAGCGGCAACGGGGAATTCAACCCAAGTCAATAACATAAGCTTGCTAGTATTAATGTTAACGTTACCAGTTAGCAGTTGATGTTAACAGTGACGTTACAGTCGATGCTCGCTAACGAGTCAGCAGCCGACTTCTGCATTTAAGTGCCTCTTTTCCGGCAGCTCCTCCAACTTTAAGACGCGCAAGCTAGCAGGGCCGGTTCTAGCTTTTTGTGGGCCATATGCCAAATGACTAAATGCTACTTTTTATACATAAAAAAATATTTTATGTGTTGAAAAAATGTATTAAATAAATATAATTATCTTAGCTGCATAGTTAATATCAAAATCAAAACAAACATGCAAATTTTAAATAAATCAATAAAATTACTTTTTAAAACAAAAACAAAAACAAAAACAAACAATGCTTTGAATGCATTATAAATGTATGAATAAAAGAATAAAAAAAGACTGTTAATTCGGGACGCTCCACATTAATTTCGGGACCCCTTAAGTTGTACTTCGGGATGGATCCGTGAGGATGGTGAAAAAAGTTAGTTGAGAGCCCTGTAATGTAAGCATCAATGCGTACATGAACATGGAAATCACATACATGAACTCATCCCAGCCAAGACTTTGGTTGGACTGGGCACTTCAATTGAGAGCATGTAACTGTATGAATTAAACAGATGTTTTCTTTAAATAACCTAAATTATTTGATTTAATTAAAACTGTTTGTATCCATAAGTGTAATAATCATTAATCACTAAATGCAGATTTTTCATCTATGACTCAAACTCCTTGATTATGTATGTAGAGTATACGGTACCTCGGGTTGATGTGGTCAGGCAAAGTTGACATAAATTGATTGTCTATTGCCTGACCCATTAGTGCGTCAAACCACCGTTGTTGGCTATTCACAGTGGAGTGGACGCTTAAGCCGCCTGTGTTCTAGTGGTTTCTATTCTGACCGTACAGGATCTCACTTAGCATGCTGATCCAGCTCTGGAGTGGATCCTCGGGGAGACGGGAGGCAGTGCTCTCAGGCCAAGGCTTAACTCTGGGATTTGATACTTCACCTTCTCTGGAGTGTGCTCATGCTCTTATTGATACTCCATACAGTATATGTTTTGAAACATTCTGCTTGAGGCGCTTATTAGTGTCAACATCTTTATTTATAAATGTGCTAATGTATCAGCCACAATTTACTTTATTCATATCCAAATTAGATCAGTGGTGTAGGAATCCTTGATAAAGTGCCTTATCTTTCCAACTTCTTGCTACAGTATATCTCATATTTGATCATAGCTTTCAAGCTGAAGTAGGCAGGTTGGAGCAAATATGATTTAAAAAAAGTAAATATTATGTTACGTTAATGCCTATTTCTCTCCTCATATGTTTTCAGAATCATCTTGTAGTTCACGGTTTAGCTGTAAAATGAGAAAGTTTGTGACGCCACCGCCATTGTGAAATCTGGTGAAGGAACGCCAAGTTCTGGTCACATGACCGGAGCACAGCCAATAGGAACGCTCTCTTAATGAAATGATCTGTGGTTGGTCAAAGTCTCCCGTAGATTTTTTAAAGCCTGAAAACAGAGCCATGATGAAGTGCAGAAGTCCAGTTATCTCTCAGAACACTTTAATTACAATATGCTGAAAGGTTATTATGGATTTTTTGCCCAATGATTCCAAAAATATACTGCCTGCTGCCACTTTAAGTGCTGTGACTTTTATAAAAGTATTTCAATGACCAAGGCAGCATCATATTTTCTATGGCAACATCAACTCATAGCTGAGCTTTACTTAAAGTACACACTACTTAAAATGTGCTTATTTCTGGCAAGGACATTGTGTTCGTGTTGTTTGGCAGGAAATATGCTGGTGCTGTATATGGATGTAGCAATAGATAACCACGATTGGTGTCAGTACTAACCCACTTTACTTTAATAGCTTTTCATCCATGCTCTCAAGTACTGCTTCTTCTCACTTTAGGCTTAATCAGTGTGCAGATGTTGTTGTTCGAGTCAATAAATGGCAGTCAGACGGTGGCTCTGTCTGTTGGCTGGTCGAATGGTTCGTCCATTGTCATTTTGAGCATGTTAGCATGCTGGCATTAACATTTATCTCAAATAGAGCTGCAACGAATAATGGATTAATCACTTAGTTGTCAACTATTTAATAAATTGCTAACTATTTTGATTATTAATTATCAAATGAATCAGTTTGAATAATTTTTCAAGGAAAAAAAGTCCAAATTCTCTGATTCCAGCTATTTGAATGTGAATATTTTCTGTGTCTTTACTCCTCTATGACAGTAAACTGAATATCTTTGAGTTGTGGACAAAACAAGACATTTGAGGACGTCATCTTGGGAAACACTGATCGACATTTTTCACCATTTTCTGACATTTTAAAGACCAAACAACTAATCAATTAATCAAGAAAATAATCGGCAGATTAATTGACATTGAAAATAATCGTTGATTGCAGCCCTAATCTCAAAGCACCGTCATGCCTAAGTATAGCCTCATAGAGGCATTAGCATGGCTGTAGACACTTTGTTTTACTTCAACTATAATATGCCACTCTTTCCTGTGTGTTGCACAGAAAATATAACCAAAGGACTTCCGCAATGGCTGAACATGGCCAGTGGCATTATTAAATATATTATTGTCTCAGTCATTTTTATATATTCTGGTATGAGTGTTGCCTCTTAGATTTTAAACTGATGGTATAATAGAGTATAAATGAATGGATAGCAGCCAAGAGCTGCTGCTTACAGGGAGCAATAAAGTAGTCATAGTAGCAGTAGTATTTTTTAAAAGTTGCTGTGCAGACAGAGACAACTAATAAATATCCATCATCTTCTGCACATTTTTGGCTTTTCATTCCAATCCTAACATTGAATGAGTCAATCTGCGATGCTATATGGTGGCAGTCAGATTTGAGTGTTTTCACAAGCGAGACAAGTCATCTCTTGAAAGCACCATCATTCCTATCTTTATGTTTCCTGCCAAACAACACAGACATGATGTCCTTGAGCTCCTAGGTTTCTAAGGTGAACGAAGGCAAGAGATCTCTCTCTGATACATTAGCCTTTGTATCTCCTCTCCACTCTCTTCCTGACTCTTGCTGCCTCTCTCCATCTCTCTCTGACACGTTGGGTCTCTTTTTTTACGTTGTCTCGCCTACGCGAACGCATACACTTAGTGCTCCGTTTCCAAATTCCAGTGCTATTTATAGAGAATATGTGTTCCCAAAAAGTTTCTCCATCCAGTATGTTAAGCAAGGTTTAAAGGTTTCACTGTGGCTCAGAGCATAACACAGATCTAGCTAATAATCAACAGAACATTGAGCTCAGTTATTGAGTTTTAGCTGAACACTAGCTCCCAAGGTCATCTACAGTATATCTATTAATCAGTGAAATAATTGTAGAATTTTAATCTACTTTGGATGACAACATTTTATGTAGAGCTTTTAGCACTATCTGCAGTGTGCTGCGTGTAATGTGTTAAGCTGCCAGAATGGATTAAGACCATTACATTTGTCACACCACTTCTTTAGTGTTGAGTATCTAAACATTAGGGAAATGGCACTCTGACCACCACAGAGTAAATTGGCACAAGGACCTGCCATTAATTCAGAGCACTGAGAGGTTTTCTAATCCTTTATTGAGTGTCTCCATTTATTTAGTATCACACTTAATTATTTTTTTAGCATCACACGTCCACGACATGTGAAAAGCCTGAACCACGTTTTGTTTTCGTAATGAATAAAGATCAGAAATTCACATTTGTCAAAATAATATTTGTCTCCATAACAACCGGCAATGCTTTGTTCAGGTCATGTTTTTCCAGTTTTAGAGATATCTAAAATATTAGAGTGGACTTCCTTTCTGCACAAAAATAGTAACTTTATATCAAAAAGAAAAGAGGGCTATGACCTTCATCTATGATGCACCCCTTAGACATCAAGAGCAAAATGTGTTTGTACACCGTTGGTCTGATTTCTTTAGCTTTGGCCATCATTTCTATTGGTTATGATAACATGTCAGCCTTCAAATATTATTGTAGAGATCTGAGGACGTGGTGACACCGCTAGACACAGCTTTAATTTTGCATTCCCCCAGGAGAGCAACACGAGCTGTCAGACAACCAGACAGGTCTTAAACAAGTTCCCTGTTCAATCCAATTATCACAATCGTATTATTTGTTAATAAAAATAAGTGAACGTAACGGAAGTTGACAATTGCATAATAAAACTAAACTACATGCACACATTGCTACAGGAAGGACATAAACATTGAGACAGGAGGTAGATATGATGTAATGGCTAGTTTGGATAATAACTTAAGTTTACCCTTTGTTTGGTCTTTCAAAAAGTTTTCAAAAAAGACTTGTTTAAACCTGCTTCCTCTAATGTTGTGTGAATTGACATATTGCTGTATCTTTACAAATAATTCTGTCCGCAAAATATAATCATATCAAAAATGACTAATGGCCAAAGCTGAATGAATCTAAGAACCTATGTATTCAAAATATGGGAGTTTATTGAATAGACCCTCACATCGCTATGAAGCTCATTCTTCAGTAAAAGCTTAAGATGCCATTCCACAAAATAAATGCATCTTTTTGCTTTCTTACATGTTCTCATGACTGACTTTAGACATGGAATGGCACAGACGCCACTTAAACACTGTTCCCCATATGTCCTTCACCATGTTTTTTTTATCTAAATGCACTTAGACTCTTTTTGCATTCCTGCATTCCTACTGCGTATTCAGTTTAGAAATCCTGCATGATGAATGTTGCACTGTGCGATAAATCACAGAGTTAACATGTTTCCTCAACACTGCCCAAGGCCATTAGCTCCAGATTCGATGAAATCGGCATGTTCAATCTAGACTCAATTAAAAAAAAAAGGATTGGCTTTTTCTTCCTCCGTATATGAATCAGCGTTTGTCATCTGTTTTAGCCAGGTTATCGCTCCTCTGAGAGCATGTCAGGCTGCCACTGACCTTCAGATATGAAGAACTGCATGAAAGATTGGACAGAAGGGTTGCCGTTAATAGGAGGAAAGAGGTGTCCCAAAAGAAATTGGCCCACAACAATGGAGTACAGGAGCATGTAGGGGTGTCACAATTGAAGGGACACGTGGAGAGACAATGGGACAAAAAAGGGAGTGTGTGGCAAATAGATCCCATTCTCAATCTCCCTGAGCAACAGTGTCCTTGCTGTTGCAAACAAACTGCTGTCCCTTTGTCCCTTCGTCTCTATGTAATTGCCCCCCTGCCTCTGTTTCACACTGACCAGATTTATCCTGGCCGTAAGTCTCACCAATGCAGCACTATCCACAAGTCTTTCCCTCTCCCCTGACATGGCTCGTACCCCATCAGCATGACAGTGGCAGTCTACTGTGGGGGGAGCTGCCTCAGGTAGACACAGATAGAAATAAATGACCACACACATACACACAGACAATGACTTCTATTGCTACCTTAAGTGGCAGCTTGATTAATCACAATAGTTGCTTGATGGCTATATTTTTTTTATATGTGTGCATGTAGGATTATGTGTTTGGCCAATAGTCCCACAAGAGAGAGAGAGAGAGAGAGATACAGTAAATGAGAGATCTGGGGGATTTTTAAGGATGATGCTTGGGTAGCAGGAAATAGCGGCAATGATCTAATCCTGGGGGACGTTCAGGACCGGATATTGCTATGAGTGGCTGTTCTGTGGGAGGTTTTATAGCTGTAGATTGGACTGATTGACTAAGAATGTGGCTCGGTTGCAAAGAGGTTTCCTGGGACTTGCGTAGGGTTGAATCAATGGCCTAGGTTGCAATTGGGAATCCTGGGTATGAGGAGTGTGCTGGTCCTTGCAGTGTGTCTGTTTACTATGCTGTTCTGTTAGACAGCACTGCAGTAGACCCGCTGGCAGACGGTGCACACTAATGATCTTATTTGAACATTATGCTCACACTTTGTTTACACTGATCTAGTGTTTAGTTTTTAGCCACGCTTGCAGCATGGCTCTAGGGAGGGTAATGTCGGTCTGTTGGTCAGTCCACAACTTTGGTCCTGACTGAAATATCTTATCAACTGTTGGTTGGATTGCCATGAAATTTTGTGCAGACATCCGTGGTGCCCAGAGGATGAATCCCACCGACTTTGGTGATCCCCCTGACTTTTCATCTAGTGCCACCAGTAGGTCAACATTTTCACTTATCCTGTGAAATAGCTAAACATCTACTCAGTGGATTGGCACAGAATTTTGTTTCCAGATGATGAATCCTAATGACTTTGGTGATCCCGATCATAGACTGTATATGAGAAGTGGACATAGTCACCGTGACGTTATCGATTGGTTTGTGGACTGCCGTTTTAAAGCCTTGAGTTTGGCATTTTGGCCATTTCGCCATCTTGGCTGTTTGCAACCAGAAGTGACACAAGATGGTGGAGCTAAGTACAACCGAAAGCTAAATAAGACATTTTTAAAATGTAAATTATTTTTATCAATAAAAATAAAATCATTAATTTCCTAATCATTTGAATTGTGTGCTTTTATATAAATAACCTCTATAGATGACAATCACTAAGTAAAAGGATAACATTTAGAATTTTGATGGTTGGAATTTAGCACATGGAACATGGAAGTGTAAGTAAAAAATGTGAATTTGTGATACAAATATTTTGTCTCTAAAATCTATGAATAATTGGGATAAATAATCGTGATCTCAATATTGATCAAAATAATTGTAATTAGCATTTTGGACATAATCATGCACCCTTAATTGAGATGATAAACTCATGTTTACAATGTTTACTGAGGTAATAAGTGAGAAGTAGGGTCATTTTCTCATAGACTTCTATACAATCAGACTTCTTTTTGCAACCAGAGGAGTCGCCCCCTGCTGGCTATTAGAAAGAATGCCAGTTTAAGGCACTTCTGCATTGGCTTCACTTCTCAGACCCGGAGTTGTCCACTGATCCCAACTTCCTGTTGCGCCCCCACAGGGTTCACGTTTGTGTTTTTTAGTGAAATATCTCAACAACTACAGGATAGATTACCACATGCATGTTCCACTCTGGTTGAATTCTAATGACTTTGGTAATTGGCACCACCATCAGACCTTCTAGTCTTGTTTTAATGAAAGTTTAAATCTTGGGCTTAATTCATAATATAAATCCATACTTTACTTCTACAGGATGCTACAGTAGCCTGTCTACTTGCCTCAGTTATTTGAAAGACCAACTTATGAAATATAATCAGTCTCTTGGGGTGAAACCAACCTGCATTACTGTAGTCCATTCCCACATTTCTTTACCTGTTGGTTCTATACTTTATCTTTCTTTTTGACAGAACTACTTTACAGCTTCAATGCACCTAATTTATATAGTCAGTGGCATGGCATTCATACATTTTCCATCCGAGTCTGTACCAATATTCCAAACTGATTTCCATGCTGTCTGGCAGAAACCTGTGCTACAGTACAGAGAAAGCACCAGCAGCTAGACCAAGGTGTTTCGAGAAAATGAGTGTTCCATTATTTATGCTCCCCTCACTAACTTTATGATGCCGTTAGGTGGTCATGCTGTTGTCCTCTGTCTCCTTTTATTAGCTGTGGTTCAGCGCTGCATTTTAATGGATACGTCAAAGAACGAAGTTTCCTTGTGGCAATGTAGCAAAGAGCCCGTTTCTCAGGCTCTGTGAAACAAAGGGATAGATGGTGCACATCCGAAGATGAGAGCAAAGTCTTAATGAGTTTGGTTTGTCTGCCTGCCAGAGTCCAACACTGAACGTCTACTATTTTACCAGCTAAGCACTTTTTTACCGGTATTGGTCTGAAAGCAGTAGTGGCCAGAATTTTAGTGGCATTGACTGTGTGTGTAAAATGATTTTACCATAGCTTCCTTCTTTTATTTAATTTCAATATCCAGTCTCCTCAAAAACTTGTTTTTATTTCTATTTTTATGGGTTCTCTGTTTACTTTGTGAAGTATTGATGTTAGTTTCCTTTACCTTTATACTTCTGCAGCTTTTAAACAAGTGCAGCAGTTTATACTATAGTTTTAGTGCATAATGTTTATTAACTGGCCAGAGGGTGTGATGCACAGATAGCTTTGGTTGATAGCCTGTGATGGCCCTTCTGCTTAACTTACCCTGTTTGCTGCTCTGAGTTCCTGTCTGCAGGGGCTGGACCTGAAGGCAGCACAATCAGCAATGTATGGCTACTTGCGCCGAGTGTGCCACGGACAGTATATGAGGCCAGAGTAGTAGCTTGTCCAGTGAGACCTGTGACCTTAACAACCTGTGTAATCATAGGAACATACTGACACTTGAACAAGCCCAGTATATAAAGATACACAGGGTAAATGTGTAACTTCATATGTTTCATTCTGATGCAAAAACTTTAATGAAAGTAACTAAGACAACCACAGCATGTATTAAAATCCTTCATTTCAGACCCCACTGAATTTTTTTTCCAATTTTTTTTTCTAAGTTAGTGTCATGAACTTTATGTCTTTATATTTAGCACACTAATGTACAGTAGTTAACGACTGGAAAAACATGACAAATTGAGATATTGCATTGCATCTCTGTGGCCTTTAACAATTTTTCATCAAAAGTCTCTTAAATTCAGTAAACTATATATTGATGGAACCATTCAAGATCGTAATGAAATGATGTGAATTACGCCCACCCTTTTAAGGTTTTTTTGTTTAACTGGATGCGGAGATGGCATGTATGCTGTGCACGTACTACATTGTCGTATAGTCATCACACAGTGACATAGTTACTGCAGGTATACAATCATAGAACAATCAGGGGTGAATATAGAGTGACACTCTAATGAATTCATCCGTCAATGGCGGCTGTTTCCTCTGCTCTTACATATATTGCAGTGACTGGAGAGCCCATTGACAGAAATTCAGTTTCATTTCCAATACATCTGCTCAATGTCACAGGACATGTGTGCGTACGCAACACCTCGAGTGGAAAGACAGCAGCACCCTGCCCTTATATGCAGTTTACAAGCCAGCACTTGATATTTCAGTGGGATTATAGTGATATCATGCCCTGAACCCTTCAGCTTATTGGGCTAATTTGTTTCAGTCAAAGTGCAAAAGAGCACCAACCTTTGCAGCAGCAGTCACTACTTGTCTCGGCTCCAATTCAAACATCAATATTGAATGTGTTTTAATCCTTGCTGTCTCAAGGGTGCCCATAGGTGAATCCCATATTAATGTCTCTGGTTTTGAACAGGTACTGAGTATTATTCGTTAGAAATAGATCAACAACCCAAATATTGAAAAGGAAATACTACTGTATGGCCAGTGTAGTTTTACCTCATGCGAGGTTATAATGATGATGAGAATGCCAGAATGGGTGAGGATGCTCTCCGGATATCTAAATGCCACGCTTGGGCAGTGTTGACTCGGGCAAAATGCCATGGCTATCTATTGACACTGTCAATGGAGTCATTCTCTACTTTTTCACAATCCTGTTACTATTGTAACACCACAAAGGCCAAGGAGGGAGTAGAATATAAATGGGTGATATAAAATGTCATAGAATAGGCCATTGTCTCTGGACTGTGTTCCTATTCACATGTATAATTACATTTGCTTGCATATTCCGCAAATAAAGGAATAGCTCCGATATTCCCTTGCTGGTTCATATCCCAAGTGACGGCTCTAGTTTAAGTGGATACAAACCGGGCCCCACGGCCATTACAAAAGAGCATTTGAGTTGCTGCTACGTGATTGGCTGATTAAGGTCTGTGGTTAACACAAGCTTAAGAGATTTTAACATTTTGTTCTACAACATAAAATACATCAATAAATACCCCACTTGTGAATTTTTAAGCCTTTATGTGTCTCTAAAGAGGCGATTGCTAACAAGTGGCTAAATGAGACTACTAAATGTCATCACGCCGACTCGTTCGCCTTCACAGCCTTGTTGTGTCTACTCGCGCTCATGCGACCGTAGTGTAGTTTGTTTATAGCCTAACCTTAGCTTTTTACTTCTGGCGATTGCATTCACGCTTCAAAAATCATAGAAGTGGTGTTCATTTGTGAAAAATATCTTGCTGAACAAAACCTGTAAGTGTCTTAAATTTTCACGTTTGCCGTCACAATTTGCAAATATGACTGTGTTGTTTTTGCCCTTGCTCTATTTTGTGTTAGGGTCAGCCCTTACAGTTTCCTATACTACCTATGACAGCAATATATCCAGCATATCATGTCTATGTGCTGTGGTTGTATTTACTGCAGACACCATTTCTCTTTCTTTAATATCCAGAAACTCTATAGTGAAATCAGAATACCTATCTAGCTGACCAGCCACCTCTTTGCTACTCTGGGTATTACAGTGGGTTGAGAGGCACTGTGTATTCAAGGACAACACTTCAAAGTGTTCACCTAATGCCTAAGCAAGTAAATATTGTGCAGAATGCTGATTTCCTACACTGTAGTGGGTACAACTTACTGACACAGTCAATGTTATTCAGACAAATCTCAGGATAATTCTGTTTTTATATCTT
The DNA here is from genome assembly GCA_916700815.1 of Helicolenus hilgendorfi. Taxonomy (NCBI): domain Eukaryota; kingdom Metazoa; phylum Chordata; class Actinopteri; order Perciformes; family Sebastidae; genus Helicolenus; species Helicolenus hilgendorfi. The sequence continues at coordinate 5,257 of CAKALG010018635.1, read as the reverse complement.
TTTATTCAAATTTTAGGTGAATATGGGTGTATGAGGGTTTTTCTGTTCTAGTCTATTGTAAAGCAGCCTGTACAACTTTCTTGAGGCAACACCATCCTTATCATTTTCTTTTCAGAGGCTTAGGGACGATTGCAGGCTCTTCTTCATGGATAATGTCAGGTCAAGGATTGTTTATCACTTCGAGCTACCTTTCTTTCCCTCTACCAAATCCCAACTTTGAAAGCAGTCATTGCTTTGCTCGGACTCCTGTATTCCTCCGGATGAGACGGGCTAGAAAATGTAGCAAACAAATAAATAGCTCTACATGCAGAGGAGTATGTGCAAACACTCCCACATAATGTGGTAACATGGTGTTTGAAGTAGGACTTCAATTGGACACCCCTGAACAGCGTGCAACTCAGTATCCCACACAACACATCCCTGCTCCCTCAGATCAGCATTCAACCGCTCTCCCATGTGGCCAAAGCTTGGAAGGAATGCACAACATTGATGTATCAATGCAGAAAGGGGCAAAGCTGTTTGGTTGTCGCTACAGGATGTTTCAGAGAGTAAAATGTTCTTAATCTTTCGGTATTTTTAATATTCTCCAACCTGAATAATTTCTCGATTCTCTGATTATATGTTAAAACAAGACTTTATAATTAATCCAACGGTTGTGTTCTGTCACTCCATTCCTTCTTGTTAATCAACTTTAACTTCCATATACTTTACATATTATAAGTCAATTTGCTCTAAAGGGAGTCATGAATTTAGACTAACAATCAAAGTGTCTTTATAAGTTGCAATCAGACAGAAAAAGGCCAATTTAAATGCAAATTGTATGTAGCAGTGTAAGAATATAATCCCTTATAAATTGTTTCTTATTGGAAGAAGCTGATTGCAATTAAATCATACGTACAATATTTACAGCCACATACATAGATGTTCTGGTATATAATTAGAGTGTGCCTATGGGTCAATCATGTTGTTCTGATTGGACTGTACAGGCTTAGACTATTTAGATTTAGATTTGATTAAAGTACATGCAGTGAACAGGAATACAGTTAATACACTAGCTTTATATATATGCACTGTATATATACTCTCTCACTCTGTATATATATATATATATTTAAATAATATAGGTAATACTTAAAAAAAAAAAACTCACAATGACAGAGACAGTTGCTATTTTCTGAACTGTAACTAATAATTCAAGGTGAAAGGATGGGAACCAGGAAACGAATGAATGTTGACAACATCTCACTGAAATTGGCTTCAGTTTGATAAGCTGAGAGGATTTATAGGTCTTCATGGGCCCTTTCCCCTGCTCTATGGAGGGAAGTGATTGCCTGTTTGTTCAGTTAACGTCAAACATATTTTGAATGGAAAGTGTTTTGGAGGAATGACAAGACAGAAGTAAAAGTGATGAGGGAGAAGAGACAGTTGTACATGATGAGATATTGGGGTAGATTTTTAGAGGTAGACCTACAGGTACTTACACAAATGCTTTGCAGGCAACAATTATGTACATCAAAAAATGATGTACATTTTGCCCACATACCATCACATCTACCACCTTACATAATCAAAGCTAGCCTGGTAACCAAGCTCCAGTATTGTTGTTTGTCTCTCTCTGTCTTACATTGATGAGAAAAACACGCTAACTAATTGTTACATTTAATTCACTTCTTTGTGTTGTTTTTCTCGTAAAATTATTGGGGGTGGGCACAGGGTGAGGAGTGACAAACGTGAGGTAAAGAATTAAGTTGCATAATCCGTATGGTGTATGGTATATAATGATATGTTCAGTTTAGCTGTTTTTGTTTCTGTATGAAGCTACATGTACTGCATATAAAAATATGAGCTTTTTTTACCATTTTGCTTTGCTTTTCTCATCATCTGCAGATCGGCTTATCGATCAGATTGATTCCTATTTCATTATTTATCACTGAATTCAGAACTTCTGTGGCAGTGATGTGTGATTCATTAGCTTAATGGTAGCCCAGTGCATGTTGGTTGGACCAGCTTTATATTATCTGATTTTGTAAGAATACAATGAGCAATATATCCAGATTTTTCTTTAAAAAAAACAAACAAACAAACAGTTCTGCCTTTTTAAACAGTGGAAGTGTCTGTGTGTGTGCAGCCAGTATAGGGTCTTCCTCATAAGGAAAGAAGTACATCAAGGTGTGTGAGCATATGTACGTGTGTGTGTGTGTGTGTGTGTGTGTGTTGGCGACAGAGAGAGAGAGAGACAGAGACAACGATGCAGGGATTGATGCAGGTCATTGAAATGTAGACAAGCATTCAGCCAGATGCGAGAGAAATCAATCCCAGCGTAACAGATGGCAAGATCAGTAAGAGCATGATTCCCTCACCTCTTTGTGCTGCGCTACCCCATGGGATATTCAAGATGCCCGTCTTCGAGAGCGCCGACTATATTACACACACACATGATTTTTTGCAGATGCTTTCACACCTAGAAATAAGATCTTTGTTTTTTGATATGTGGAGGTTTTGGGGGAGTACTCCAGCATTCAGTAAGAAGTTTGTTCTAAAGGGGGTAAACCACCATAAAAGAAGAATGAAATCAAGGTGAAAAATCAAACAGCAGCGTGGTGCGCCACAGTGCCTTCATCCTTCCTTCTGAAGGATTTTACATTTTCTTGAAAATGTGCATTTTACGGAATGAATTGCATCGAGCTTAATGTCAGCCAACCTGGTCTTCAATGCTTAGTATTGAAGTCAAGGTATTTTGAGAAAAGCACATGTTTTATATTCGTGCCTATTTATAAAGTTATTATCACTGTTATTAAATAGTGTTGAAGGTTTTGCCGTCACTGGTCTCATCCTTGGTTGAAGCACATTATGAATGTGCCGAAACCTTATGAAAAGAAGGTCTGATATATTCAGAAAATGCAGCAGCTGCATTTTTTCATCAGTTGGATGAAAAAAATATTCACAGGGTTGCTTTTTCCCAGCAGCTCGCTGATTTTCATATTGACTCAATCTGTAACTGAGCCAAGATTGGGTCTGGTTTCCCCCCTCTGTGCAAACCTTTGCTTAAATTGATCATTTCCCGTTCTAACATAGACAATTGCACAGATGTATTTCCAGAAACACACAGCTGTTTTTCTCTGTTGCTCTCTATCTCTCACACACACACACACACACTCATGCGAACCTTTAATAGTTGTTTTAGGAGCTGTTTGGACCAGCCAGTTGGCCTGGACATTGAGATCTCATTACCAGAGCTCTCTGTCCCTTTCTTGGCACAGCTTTTGATTTTGTCAAAATAACTGATAAATGAAATACACACTGTAGAGCACTCTGCCAAGGATTTTGTTATGAATGAGCTCGCCCACTCATAATGATGAATTGTAATTTAATTGCCAAAAGTTGGTATTGTTAATGACAATAAAATATATCACACAGGGTCCCAGCCCACACACTCAGATACCAATTTGTATTTCTGTTGATGCCACAGCAACAAGACGGTGTTATGGAATAATTGATACACAAGTTAACTCAATAGGAAGGAAGAGGTCCCGGAGATGATGATGTCTTACAAATAAGGTTTATTGAAGCTTGATCAAGGAGCAATTGTCAGGTCTCCACATTGAGGTGTTCTCTGCTTGAAGGCCTCACAACTCTGCCCTTCCTCCCTGGTGCTCAGTGTCTTACCCCCTTATCATGTTTTGACTTACTCCGTTCCTCTGGCATCTCTGGCCCTGGTTGCTCCAGCGACTGGCTCTACGCTCTCCACTACAGGCACAGCTGTACAGATAACGGTGGCTCCTCTAGACAGGACTCCAACCCAATAATGTCAACAGAGGGACACTCTGACAAACACTTTGAACTTTCTACCAATAAAAGAGGAATTGATGGAAAATTCCATCACAGACGGTATTCAATGTGAACTCATATTCTTCTCCCATACGCGGCGTTTTCTATGTGACATAATATCCAAAGTCCCAGAGAGAGTATAATATCATCTTCCACCAATACTGTAACACAAAAAAATGGCTTTGTTCTTCAGACAAAAGAAAGTGTCTTGTAGGGAACTGTTATGTCAAGTTGCTCCTCATCTTTTTTTTTCTGCTGAGTGATTATAATGTGGCTGCAGCTGCTGTGAATTCCCCTGTCGCCTCCCACAATGCTACTGTACAGCACCTCTGGGGGAAAAGAAGCTGGTAGACAAAGCAAGTTCATCCCTGGAGAGTTTGAGAATAGGAGAGAAAACAGACAGATACGTGTGCATGCGGACACACTGATATACAGGCTGACACACACAGAGGCACAAATCCCACCTTAGTAAACACTATCTATATAGAAACAGAGTTATGGCAATGGTAAAGATAGTGAATTTTTACACATGGCCACCTCTCATTGCAGACAGGGGACAGAGAGATTAAATCAGCAGCTTAACTTGTTCTCAATTAAAATGTAGAGCACAGCAAGCTTCAACCTTACGTCTCCTTTTCCTTCACAGTCGTGCTAGTACAGTCTGCCTCTGCCTTTCACCCTACCTTGTCTTGTTATAAACAAGTTTCTTAGACATACAGAAGGCTAACACTGCACAAGTAGTTAATCAAGAGCACTAATAGGCAATAGTTATGATTTGTATTGCAGCAGCAAAAACGTTTCTACTTAAAGTATATATCCAGTGAATGGTTTATTATCTGATTTGCATATTTGCAATTTACAAAATATGCCTCATATTAACTACCTAATTCCTGCAAAATGTTGAGCAAAGATGAATTGGAACTCAGTTTTCAGTCACAATGAATCGTGGTTGAACAATGCCACGACTACCCACAATCTGATATCACGCCACAGCCTGTAATAGACCCTCCTGTCCACTAGAGGATAGTGTGTCAGTGTCACGTTTTGCCTCGTCGAGACGTGACCTGTATGAACACGCAGTACCAGCAGGGGTCAACAAAACCACAGACTTAGGTTTAGGCAAGACAAACACTTCATTAGGATAAGATAAAATGTCATAGTTGGGCTTAAAACAAGTACGGAAACTAAGTACAGAAACAACGTAACATCAGTGCGGAAAACGGTTGTCATGTGACAACTATCACTATAAAACATGTGACAAATGAAACAGAACAGAACAGAACATCGGTCTCCCGGTTGAAAGTCTTGAGTTTGTTGGACCCATCCACATTACCATTCGCCCACCATAAGTGGACTTTTTATACTAAGTCATAGGGCTGACCTGAATGCTTCAGAGCTTCAACCTTTGCCATGGTTTTTGACCTCCAAA